>JAQFJA010000024.1:12767297-12789885 GCA_029874485.1 Naso brachycentron
GGGTGAGTATATGAGCGTATTTATTCCTATAAATAAGGTCCAGGTGTCAAAAAACGGGAATTCCCCTTTAAGTAAGAGTTTTTCTGCCGCTCTGTGCGGTGTCCACCAGGGACTCTTAGCACCTTCAGTACAACAAACCACAACACATTAAAAAATGACTGCATACAAACACTGAGGTAAAGAGTCAATATCACAACGCCATATAACAACATCTATGTGATTATTGAAAAACTTTCAAAAATAAACATTATCGGGGCCGCTCGTCTATCTGTAGGCTAGCAATTCATTGCGCAAGCTATGACCGTTTTTTGAATCACTGTCTCCAGCTGTAACAGGCCGCAGCTGTGCTGTTAGCAGTATAGCCCAGGTCTCCAGCTGTACTAACATTTCTCAAAGATACTGTGATGTTATTTCAAGTGAAAGAAAACTGTCTCTTTCCATAATGCATGATGGGTCAGAAGCTTAATCACAACACAATATAACATTTATGTGATAATTTTACAGCTTTATCCCCGGTCACACAGGCTGCGGAGCTGCTAATGTAGCAGTTAGCTCCGGCTAACCGCTTCTTGCATCTACTTGCTAGTAACGTGATGTTATTTCAAGTGAAAAACATCTAATTGTCTCTTTCCACGATGTACAGAAAGATCTACGTGATTATTTTACAGCTTGTGGAAATAATGTGTGAAAAGGACAAACTCAGAAGACTCGGCTTCCTCTGTCAATATAGCACAAACTCACAATTTTATTCTTCAATTGACTACAATTAGCATCAACACTGATCGGACATCCACATGAAAAGTGGTGGAGTCCCCCTTTAAGAATGCATTGCCATCATAGTGCAGCTGCAGCTCAATGAAAGTGAACTACAGGGTGTCCTGCAGCCTTCTATAGAGGAGGCATAAGAAGATGGTTTACATTTTTTTATATATGTAAAAAAAAATGTCTAAATCCTTTAAATGCATCTAAAGTGCTTCAGACAGCTGCATGGTGGAAAATGAATGAAAACTCACCTTGATAGGTTTCCCATCTGGTGTCAGCACTTCCTCGGAAAGTTCCATCATCTTCAGGGCCATGTGTGCGATTGGCTTTGCATGACTATCAACCTTCTTGTGAAGTCCTCCTGCCACACAGTAGGCATCACCTATTGTCTCGATCTGTATGAGAGATGGACAGAAGAAACTGGAATGAATATGTGTGACTGTGAGTACACGCTGATGTGTAAAACTAAGAGTTCATTCAATAATTCATTGCATCTCCACTGAGTAGTGTTAAATTAAAAGCACTCCTTCATTCCTCTTGTAATAATAAGAGCCACAGTATCTTTCTGTTTCTCTCTTTTGGCCTCATTCACAATAAGTGTTGGTGAGCATTTGGAGAGGATCTCAGTAAAGCCACACACATCTCCTCACACTGCTTCTGACCCTGTCTTAAAAAGCCACAACCAAGCCATAAAAAATATATAAGCATTTCAATGAATTTTTCACACACATCCACAATTCCACCTTTTCCCAAGTTCACTTAAATGCCACTTCACCTTTACCATATACTGTCACATAAATACAGCACGACAAACCTAACAGACATAACAAGAGGGTTACATTTATTTTATTTTTTAAGGAACCATGAACGTACATACCATGAACAAATTTATGCTTGACACATTGTACAGTACCTGAGTTACCTTTAGGCTATTTGGCGTTTGCTAAGGAGCAAAAAGAATTCAATTTATTATAATATAGACTTAAAAAAAACATGAACAATACAGTTTTTTAAGTAAGAGAACATCTTGAGGCTCTGAATTACAACATAAACAAGAGAAAATAGATCTGCTTCAACGGGTGTCATCGCCTGATGGGTTGGTTAGTAGAGATGCTCGGATTAATCTGATGCCATCTTTAAGCCAAGAAGCTAAGTCATTCCTGTTGGGGCTTACAATTAAAGCTCTGCATGAGCCTCAAATCTTGGACCTAGCCTGCCCAAAGCCCCAGATGTTCAGGCCCGACACCAGCCTCACAGCTTAGCATAATTCTAAGCCCGGACTGCATTGAGCCTTTTTTTTCCCTTTTTTTTCTCCCTATGACAAAGCCTAAAGGAATGTTGAAGCCATCAAAATAAATTGCTTCATGTTGCTTGATTCTCATTAGTATTAAATTTTGAACATATTTTTTTGATAGGCCTATTCAGATTAAGTTTAATAGCCTATGAATTTGTTATTTTTGTTCTAAATTTGGATTGTAGCCTTTTAGTTTTCTATTCTGGAGACTTATTGCACAGGACCAGCGTATTACTGATTGAAACTTTCAACTTTATTTTAGCATTCTTAATTAAATTAAATTTTTGATGTAATGTTTTTTCATCTTGTAACTTTATTAAGTTCATTTAGGATGATGTCTGGAGTATTTTTGAGATGGTTAAATTAAAACTTTTATTTTCTGTAGTGGCAGCGGCTTTTTATGTTGGTCAACACAATTAACCTAACATGTTTGATCAGCCTATCATATCAACACTAGCCTATAAAATTCACACAATTCACATGTCACCTCAAACGTTAATTATCACAGGAAGAAAAAGGTGATAACTTTCAACAAACTGTGTCTATATACGGCAGGCTGCAGCACTGCCAGTCAGTTCAAAGTTGGTCAATTGTTGTTCCGATACCAAAACCAGTACCAGAAAATACTGCAGATACCGCCAAAAATGCTGGTAACGGTATCTGCGAGTATGCCACTCTGTGCACCTGTAAGATACCGTGTTATTTATTAGCTGTGAAACAGTACCAAGCTCTGACTGATATTACAGAAATTAATTTTTCTTTGCCACGCTAAAACAGTACTCAGAAAGTGGCGCTGTGCTGCCACTGGCAACTATTTTTTTTAAGAGAGGTGAAGAACAGAAAGAGCAGACAGAGCCAGCAAAATGTCTGCATTCAACAATATTTTACATTGGAAAGTCAAAGGAGATGTGTATGGAATTGTTTTTATGTGCTGAAATTACATCAGTAATCAGAATCGGTATCGGGAAGAAAAAAAATGGCATCAGAACATCTCTAAAAGTTGGCTGAACAGAAATGAAAAACAGTTGAGCTACAAAATCTTTATTACAAGGTAGAAAAAAAAAAAACAACAAAAAACAGGCTTCTTTACCTTTGGCAATGCATAGATAAATCAAAGGCTTCAGCACAGAACATGACTAACTCACATAAAACTTAAATTTGAAGCCTAAATAACAAGGCTACAGTCCGTGTGCTGTGGAAGTCAAGAACATCACTGTAACAGTCTATTAATCCAAGACATTGTGGAGAGAAAGTGCATGGACAGATGAAGGTTTCAGCACAGTCCTCCTTTCTTCTATTATCCCTCCAGCTGAGCTTAAGGTGCGCTCGCTGCTGTTACTGCTGTCAGGGACAGTCAGCACAGGGAGAAAGATGTGGCGCATGTGCAGGATGGCAGAAGGTGTATGAAATGTTAAAAAAAAGTAGGGCTGGCTATTGGCAAAGATACGATATGCATCACAATACATGGGTCACGATACAAATGTATCATGATACAGTACGATACGATGCATATTGGGATATAATGCGATATTCCACATAGTTCACTAAAACTGTATAAACAGAGCTGAAATACAAGTTGCTGTATACAATTTGGGGAGCCTTGACACATCACATTAGATTGACAAATCAGTGGACAAATTGAGTCAAAACAATTTAATTCAAATTCTCCTTTCAAATTTATTTGAACACTAATGGCAAATTACCAAACACACTGATGTAGCTGCAATAACATCAGAATGAAAAATATAATTTAAGTCCACTCTTGGACTTTAACTGGACACTGAAACAGTGGACACACTGAAACTGAAAGCATGAAAGTAAAGTGCATTGCAATATATGGCCGTATTGATTTTTTAGCACAGCCCTACAAAAAGGGTTTTCTATCTTAACTTCTCAGTAGTTTCTCCAATTCATATGCCTAAATTAGGCACAGGCCCAGCCAAATCTGAGCTACTGACGTGAAAACTGGTACGGAAGCCAGCCCGAATCCTGTCAGCCGGTCGGGCCCTGTAGGGCTCAGGTTGAAATGCAGGGCTCTACTTACAAAGCCAGACACTGTACCAGTAGCAAATCCTGTTTATACAAGAACTCCTTCCGAAAGTCAAACTGAAAATGAGCACATGTGAACAAACCAAACAGGCAGAGCCACTGTGAGGGATCTGTTGCCATATTTCCAGTTTATGGAATGAACCTGGTGTCAAGACAGTTGACACAGTCCTAACTCTAAAACAGATGGATAGCAGAGGAGGAGAAAAAGGAGGTGAAAAGGAAAACCAGGAGACAAACTGCTCTCATTTAGGCCGTCCATCGGCTAATCATTTCGACAGTAACCATGACAATGGCAACATGGGTGCCTAGAGCTCCTCACCATTCCCTCCTGTTCTTGCTGTCTCACACACACAAACACACTCATCTCCAACTGCTTTTCACATAAACCCTCTTACATACACTAAATCTCTCTGCCTTCCTCTTCTTCCTCTGCGCCTTTCTTCCTTTCTTTAGACATCTGAGACGGGAACTTTCTGAGAGATTATGCACATTTAGAATGGGAAAGTGGCAAGAATATGTTGAACAGGGTAAAAAACAAGAAAACTACTAACCAGATGATGATGGTGAAAAGATGGAAAAAAAAGCAGACAACAATGAAAATGCTAACGAGGCTGAGAGTTGTCCTTTCTACTGTCCCATGGACAATACTGACACATCCTTGTTAAGCTCTGACAGACTGGCCATTAATCTCATTAATCTGTTACTTTTTCAACAACAAAAGCACAACACGAGTGCATACACACAGAGTACACACACACGCAAACTAAGGAATTAGCTGTACAGACTAAGCTAACACGACTGGTAACACTTGGGCTCTAATTTTCTGTATTATACTTCATCCCAACATCTTGTCTCAGTATGAATTACTACATAAAGACATGTGCACATACTTATGTCTACTGACCTTATAAACATCCAGAATGCCACACTGGTAGTCGAACCGTGTGTAAAGCTCGTTCAGCATGGAGATGACCTGCATCGGTGTGCACTGGGCACACACAGCAGTAAAACCCACGATGTCCGAGAACAGCATGGTGACATCATCAAACTTCCGAGCGGGCACCGGCTGACCCTGCCACAGTTTCTGCGCCACATCGCCTGGAAATATGGAATAAAGAAGATCCACGGTTCTCCTCTTTTCCTCTTCCAGTGCCTGGTGAGTCCGCTCTAACGTGGCCTGAGAGAAGAGGGGAGGTGAAGGTTGAGAGGTTTTGTTGTGTTTCGAGCTTTGCTTTAATGAAGGCACTGATGACGACGATGTTGAGATGTGGGAGTACTGCACCAGATTTAAACTTCTGGTGCATGTAAATCTATTCGTGCATTAATTTGATTTATTTTTGAATGTGTGTATCTGCATATGCTTATTTGTGTCTGTAGGCGGGCTTTATAATGCCAAATCTGAGTCCATGCTATTCCATTGTTCAAACAGGCAAGTCAACCAAGCTATTTATAACAGTGGCCTGGGGTAGTAAGTTGCAGTGAGAGTGACGCAGTGAGCAGATACATAAGACTGGGTCAAGACTCAGTGACTTGCTCAAAGGTACTTTGAAAACAAATTATAATAGCAAGTCCCAGGAGCTACACTCTTACAGCCAGCATGGATTTAAACAGGCAATGTTGAGACGCATTGCATTTAAAATGTTTGCTTCAATGATCTGCTTGCCTAGTGTGTAACGGAAAACAAAAAAAAAAAAGCCAACCAAGAATACTGGACATTTGGTGGATATCACCTGATTTTAAAGTCATATTAACAGTTGTTTCAAGGCAGAGGGGCAGGTCTTACCTCGAATGTCAGAGCGCTAAGAACAGCCCAACTCTTTTTGAGACCACAATGGGCAAGAAATAAAGACCCTCATCCTTTGAATATTTTTTGGAGTTTTTGTCTGTCGTTCAATGAACTTTGAAGAAGATGTAGGGCTTAGCCTCCGACATGCTGAAGGCCTGGAGTTTCAGCAGGTGGAATTTCATGAAAGTTCATGAAATTGTCTTACAACCAAAACCACAACGGAGCAAAACATCCAAATGAACACGTTTTAATGATCACAAACAGGTCTAGTAAAATTTTCTCAGTTTTCCTGCTCTTGAAAGGGGAACTCGACCACTTTTCATGTGGATGTCCAGTTAATGCTGATGGTAACTGTAGTCAATTGAAGCAATACATTTCTCAGTTTGTGCTGTACTGACAGAGAAAGCTGAATTTTCTGAGTTTGTCCTGCTGACACAGCCATTCTTGCAGTGCCTACATGTACCACCACTGCACACGGACTTCAGGTTGCAAACGCGGATCAGTGTCCAAAGCGCAGTAATAGCACAAGAGAGAATGGCACAGTTAACGTTATTTCCACAAGCTGTAAAATACTCGCATAGATATTGCTTTATTCTGACCCGCCATGTTTCTTGGAAAGAGACAATTAGACATTTTTCATTTGAAATAACATCATATTATCATCAAGTGACGTTAGATGCGGTACAGCCGGATGCCTGAGGCTATACTACTATCAGCGGGGCTATGCCCTGTCAAAGCCAAAGACAGTGACTCAATCCACAGCCATAGCTTGAGTAATGCATTGCTAGCCTACAGATAGACGAGTGGTGCTGATAACATTTTACTTTTCTACATCCTGTAAAATAATCACATAAATATTGTTATATTGTGTTGTGACATCAGCTATCAGCTATTTATGTCAATTTTAGCGCTTTTGTTGGGTGTTTTTTAATATGGTGTGTTGTGCTGTACTGAGGTTGCTGAGTCCCAGGTTGACACCACACAGAGAGGTAGAGAGACTCTTAAAGCTAACCTAAAGGCTCCTATTGTTCCCTAGGTGTGGTCATCACAAAAAACATTACTTGCTGGGTCTTCAAGGTTGTTATCCATTGCCTTGGAACATTCTTTTTATTTAATTATGTATAGTTTTCAATAACAAGGGGGTGTTTGTCCACCAGAGCCTGAAATTCCTCTTAAACAAACATGGCGCCGGCTTGGAGTGCAAAGCTGCAGTTCTTAGTAGGGAAGGCCCCAATTTACACAAATGACGTTAATTTGATGTCATTCATGTAAACTTTGGCACTGGTTGTGCTGGTTGTTAATTGGCAAAGTACCCCTCTAAGTACAAGTAGACCCAGAATTGACTAGCAATCATTCATTCACTCTACCTTAAGTTTGTCCATTCTCTTTTTCAGGCCATCTTGGGCTTTGGCCTGCTCCCCCACCAGGATAACGTCCCGTGTGGCATCATGAATGGGGATGTCTGACAGGTGGAGGCCCCGGCCCATTAGCTCTTCTAACTTATCAACTCGTGGCGAGCCCAGGAACATCAGGGAACAGGACTCAGGCACATGGATCATCTGACCCTTCAATTCCATGACCTACCAGGAACAGCAAACAAATAGAAAAGAAAAGCTGAATTAAGACAGTGATCCTTATTATACACAGATGGCAAAAAATACACCGAGCTAGAGGAGACTGGGAGATGAAAGGAATACTGCAGAAAGATTGTAGGTTATGTTCATTACTAGACTCTTGTTATTATGGATGTCATGTCCACTTGACACTTACTCTACTGTAGGACATCAACATGCAAGGACTGATTTTCTGTATTTGAACTACTCCAGTAACAGTTTCTTCAGTACCTTCTCTTTCTCTTTGATGCAGACTTAAAGAAACCTTATTAGATATATATTAAATATGTTATTGTTTTCCACTTTCCTCCTTCAATATGGGTATATGGAAACACCTCAAAGTCATATTATGGTTAAGGCAAAGGTATATTTGTTCATTTAGCTTTGGAAAAATAAAAATAAAATTTAAAATAAAAAAGAAATGAATCTTTTTCCTAGGGTTGTTCCTTTTTTCCCTTTTTAAAGATTTGTAAATTCTGCACTGTGTTATTTTTGGTAGAGAAAGAAAAGCAAACAATCATGGTTTCTTTCATAAAAACATACTAAAATGTACGTGAATGTGTTCTACAAAAAATCCATATACATACAAATAATGAATGTGATGAATACAAATACGCCTTTACGTGCTTAAATGCTAATACACTCATCCACACACACACACACACACACACACATACACATAACACATACATCTTTATGCACATGCACTCAAACTCACACTTATTCACGAGTATACACACACACAATGTTGCACACGTGCATACAACGCACATTATGATTACAGCAGCAGATTACCGTGATTTAGTACAACACTTTGTTCCATTTAGCAATGGCAGCTCTAATGTATAATGCATGCTGACTTGTATGGAAAAAGCCTGTAAAAGCTGAGTAGACTGGTGACCTACAGTAACTATTAAGGAGACAATCCTGTCATCATCATAAATGTCACTGGTTTGACTTACACAGTACATTCATATGTCCTTAAACAAATACTTGACTTATGATCATACATACATTTCTCTTTCATGTCCTCAGAGATAAAGTATATGAGTGGTTGTAAGAAAATAAGAATCAACCTTGATATCAAATTTGTCAAATGCAGGTGTTTTATCAAAAGATGTGGTAATTCTGAGTAAACACTGACGAGGCTGCAAGTTCAAAAAAATTGCAGTACTATTGCCAAAAGTGTTTGAGAAAATATGAAAAAGAATTGGTTTCACAAGCCTCCTGACATTTTGCTCGCAGGCACTTACACATAACGACAAATGCACGCAGGACCTGCTGAGTGTCCTTAACACAGGTGTGAGGAGTACAAATCCTCTAATATAGAGATTGGAACAAACATGGGTGCCTGATTACCCGAGGAGATGTTGAACATCGACACTGCAGCCTTTTTAAATATTACTGTGAGCTTTTTCACCGTGCCTCTACCTCTGCGAGAGGCTCAACAGATAAACCGTTCTTCTCCTTCTCCCTTGACATGATTTCTCTGTCTCCGGTTCAGACCTTGCCCCTGTTCCTTTCTTTTATCTTTAGTTTTTCTCTTCGCTTTCCCGCCCTCTCCATCCGTCTTTCATTCCTGGCTCTCTCTCCCTCTCTGTCCTCTTCTCTCTGTCTCTTCCATTACTTCTCTCCCACTCTTTCTCCATAGTGTCAGATAGATTATTCCGCCAGCGAGCACACTGCAGCCCTGTTTTATTTATAGCACACGGCTCTCCTAGGTCTGCATAATACATTCAGTCTACATCTACACACACATAGACGCACACAGTAGTTTCCTACAAACACACACACTGCCTTGTGATTGTCTGTTTTACAAAAACATTGACATATAGACATATAAACACACAAGTAAACAGTTTATTTATGCAGTCTACAGCACACTGGGTCTGAGTTTAAGACAAAGCCATCCCCTAAAAACAACTTTGCATGATTCAGATAGAATGTACTACTAAACACACACATATGTTTGGACAGACTCGCACGTTATTTTGCGTCAGCTTTCACTGCTACTGTTACACAAATGCAATTTCAGTGTGGTTTTTGTTTAAATCATGTACAGTAGGCATAATTATACCATTGTCTGACCGCCTTACTCTCTGTGTCTGTCTCTGTTCCTTTGTCGCTCTCATTTTCTGTCTTACTCTGTCACAAATTCTCCCTCACACACACACACAGATGCACGGATACAAACACACATAGACAAGCACATACACACATCTCTGGAGGCAGATGCGTTGGCCTAGTTGTGCGTCTCTGTTTAACTCAGCATTCTCCTCTCCTTCTGCCTGCATCTCTGTCATTGCTGCCCAGAAACAGAGGAGGTGAGCGAACGAAGGAGGAAGGAAGGGCAAAAGGAACATAGCGGAAGGAAAGAAAGTGATACAGAAAAGGGGAGAAGGACATTAGAGATGGGAGACAGAGACTGTGAGGTGGGAAAGCTGAATGAAAAATGACATAATAGAGGCATTGTGCAAGAGCTAAATGGACACATGAAAAGAAAAATGCAAAAAAGAAAGTGACAAAAACCAGTATGAGAAGGCATGATTAAACTTTGGAGGACATATTGTGTGAAATGTATTTTTATGAAATCAAATAAAAACTCAGCAAACTATAAGGAGAGGCCCCTACATTGTTTTTAGCGCAGTGTGAAAAATATTGATTCTTTCTTATGAGAGGTTGCTATGCATTTATACTGAGCACTTTTTATGGTATTTCTTTATCACTACAAGAAATGATAAGTATGTTTTTGATAGACTGCTTCGAGAGATAATCAGAATTATAATATACTGCATCTTGTGCAATCATCAAATAGAAATACTTTCTTTAAAAGTTGCAGTGATGGCTGAATTAACTCTTCTCTTTGATAACTAAAAAGCACTTGGACAAAACAATTTTACTGCGCATAACCACAAGATGCAAAATATCAAAAATTACAAGAAAACGCTCCTTTCAGGCTAAAACCATATTCATATAAATATATGAGTAATTATGTGTCCAATTAACAAGACTAATACAAGGTATCTGAATGAAGATCTTTAATAACATCTGCAATGGGATGTTGAAATCTCAGTATGAAGCGCTTTAACATGAACGAGTCCAGACATGCATTTCCAAACTGAGACAGGTCAGTAAGGAAGAAACGTTTCTATATCAAATTAAAGAGAAAACAAATCTGTATTCTAATTAAACCTCATATTGTTGATATCTGTCCTCAAGCTTTGAGGCTTACTGTAGAGAACTTCCTTTCTCCAATCTGACTCCATGTTTTCACTTTCAATAGAGATGCATACTATTACAACTGTGGTATTATGTTTGTGTAGTTTATGTTTATGCATGATACAGATTTGTATTATTCTGCACAAGTCTATGTAAATGTAATAGCCTGTGCCTGCGCAGCACACATGGTTGTTCATATTTATATATTAAGATGATCAAAATGTACAGATTCAGGTTTCTATCGCCATAGGCAACAGGGAGCCGAAGGTAGATGAGAAGGAGAGAAAGGAGGGGGGAGGAGAAAAAAAAAAAAAAGAAAGGGCCAGAGGTGGAAATCGAGGCAAGAAGAGAGGGGGAGACAAGAGAGAGAGCGAACACGGTGAGAACGCGAGGCACTGGACTTGAAAAATGGAAACCAGGTACAAGAGACAAAGATGGAGAGAAGGATATCGGGAGGTGGAACGGACAGCTAATGGATTGTCTTTTGTGAGCAGACTCTGGCATGTCAACAGACTCTCATTTGCATGAACAAGCACCGAGCAGCAAAGAGTCAATGAGTCAGCCTCTCTCGTCCCTCTCTCTCTCTCTCACACACACAAACCAGTACGCATAATGCTGCAATGCTCTTATCTTGTCAGACCCTGGCTATATTGTGCAGCACTCTTACATCCCACTCTCGCGGGAAAACATGCACACAACCACAGACGCGCGCACACACGGCTTGTAGCCCAGATAAACACAACATTGCAACCTTGTACCTCGCCGTTTCAGATGAAAGAGTCAGCAGAAGCTTTATTATGCTGATGCCACAAATTAAAAAAAAAAATTCACACCTGGGAGGTAAAATCATTTTATGCTTGTATCAAAAGGTTTATACGAGTCTTTGCAAAATAAGTAAGTGGCAATCTGCAGAACCTGTGCAAGCAATGAAAAAAACACTTGCAATATTTAAATGCAACTGGGTTCTGGTAATCAGTTGAAAGGCCTGTTTCAGTCGCACTGAATGAAACACTTCAGCCTAAATACATCACTATCAATCAGAACCAGATTTTAAATTTGATCTTGATGATAAACAGACCCCTAAGAAAATCCATTTAATGAAAATAATAAAATCATATTTCTTTATGTGAAGTACAAATTGCATCTGGTGCACATATTTTTTTTTCACACACTGTAAATTTGGTCATGCATGATTCCCTTCAAAACAATTTCACGTAGAGAGAACAAAATCGTTCATTTCTGAACCATATGTTCGCATATTCATACCAGGTGGCCCAGTTGTTTCTTTTAATAATTAAAATGAGAAAAATGTGGATCAAATCTATGGTGCCCAAACGCACGCAACATGAAGACATGAGACTCATGCGAAGCTTAAAATTTGTTAGGCTAGCAATTATGGAAACAATGCTACCCATGGGTGCTACAGGATGCACATTCAGAAGGCACTGTGATGCTGCAAAGCTGACACTGCTCTTGAATTCAGTAGGCGAGGTAGTGAGGCGCTCTCACCAAGTCAGTTTCATGATGCTTTATACTCATCATGTGGATGTTAGAAAGCTCCAGGGCTTCAATGGAAATGCTCAAAGCTGTAAATTTCTAATTAGCTGTTGAAAAAGGAAAGAGAGAAACCCTTTATATGTTTGTTTTGTATATGTTTTGTTAATAAGTACTGTCTAAAGACAACAACATATTATAGCAGCACAGCATGCATTACTCCCAAATATTTTATCCAAAACTGAAAAAATGTCCTAGTTATTACTGTATCAAGCCAACAATCAAATTCCTATTCTCTTTCTTTATTCGTCATTCAACAACCAGACTAAAAATGTCTTTGTTATGTTTGGCGTTTTCTCCTTGTCTCTACGCTTCATTTATCTTCTTTGTATTTTCATTCATCCTGTTTTGTAAATGTATCAAGAGTCGGCAGTGAGAGAGGGCAGTAATTTTCAAAGCACTCTCCACCAAACAAACAAACCATCGCAGCAGTGATTTATCTAGAAACAGATCAAAGGTGGCGCTAATGTCAAGATTCCCTTTGTACTCAGACACGCAGGTGCACACATGGAAACACAGACAAATACAGCAACCCCAACAAATTGGTAAATAACAAGTATGACATTGCAAAATTGAACAGTCTGGTGGCTGAGCTCCTTAAGAAAGAACTCCTTGGGTTTCACAAATCTTCCTCGCCCTCTTACTCCCTTTTTAACAAGCTTATTACATGAGGTTTAAATGTCATAGAAATGAAAATGATTTGTATCTCAATAAAAACAAGCCATTTTGTCAACATCTGCTCAAAATTAACTGCAGACAATTCATGTGTACTTCAGTTCTTGCTTTATTTTTGTTCAAACGTCGAACATCAACACATACTGTTCACTTAGACTTTCAGAGCCATAAAAAAGCACTGACTAATCCTACCCAGTATTTTGACTCCATGAACCAAAGAGTCTGGGAACTTTTGGCTGTTTACAGCAACCGCATCACTACTGTGGAGGTAGGTGTTGTGATTCATGACTTCTCTGTCTTACTCATCCTGTTATTTTTAAGAGAAAGAAAGAAAATTAGCATCTAAGTACATCTAGATCCACAGCTTGGCCCAAAGAAATGGCATCAACATTTGTTCACTGTTATAGGCTGAATTCCAAATGAAAATCATCTTGTGTACAATGTCTGACAGCCCACAGCAAAAATTGAGGTTATGCTTCAAAAACAATCAATCGGTGCATGTATTAAATTATTAATTTGTGCAAAAATTTGTTCCTCTTCTATATTATGGAGAAAGCAAGAGCAAGAAAGGATTCACATGAAGGATGCAGGACAGAGAAAACATAAACAACGTGAAGCCCTGGTTACAAGAGAGCTTTTGACAGTGTGACCTGTGTCTCTCCCCTGTGTCCCTACACAGTGCTCACAATAATCAGACAGAGAGAGATGCAATTTGACCTTTTCACTAGGTCTCTGGATGTCTCTTGCCAGCCGTATCCCTGGGCAAAGACAGGAAAGAAGTCAAACTGAAAAACCACAACAGGCCACTCAAATACACACTCACAGTGCAGCACGGGGGAGTACTCTTTTGTGGCCCCTTTACCTTGGCCTGTCGCCTTCTTTCACTGCCCTTTCTGGTGAAAATGTCAGCCCATCCTTCTCCTCTTTTGTTTTAGCATTTCTGCCCAGGTGACACAGGATTCATATGGCAAAAATAAGGAAAAACAAACACTGAAGAGCTTGTAATCATCAGTGACTGGGGCTGGGCTGATATGGGCTGAAAATTATATTGACATATATTTAGGCCTTATCTTGATACACAATATATATCTCGATATTTTTAAACCTCCTCAAGGGCACTAGAACTGGGAGAAAGAGTCTAATATTTTTCTTACCAAATTCCCTCTCTAAATTCTTTGAAAAAAAAAATTAACACAATTCCATTTTTGATTAAATCTCATTAGCAATATAGATAAATTAACTAAGTGGGTAAAGGCCAGTTTTAAAACAAGTAGAACTGTCTGATAAGTTGAGAAAATTACATCACTTTACTGTAATGCAGCCTTTAAAATCAGGAAAAAACATTTGTTCCATACCTAGATATCCAATATCTACGACGATATATTATCCATATCTTGATAAAGACATCATATCTTTATACACACGCAAAGGGGAAGAGGAAAGGCAGCCATACAGACTGAATGAAATTAATGTGCTTAAGTATGTACATTTTCCTTAAGTACCTTTTTGACCAGTGGTCTGTAGATTGAAGCGATGAGAAATGATTAAATGATTATCAGACCACCGCACAGAAGCAGATTACCAAACTTCAGCTGATCCTGAACACAAATACAATCCTATGACTGAACTTCCTGTCAGTAATTAAGGGACACTGCCAGACCGTCTCATCCGGCATTGGCTCGGTACTGGTGTTCAGGCTCAATAAAGTGCATTAACTTGTGGAAGCCTTTGCCTTCAACAAAACACAGTGGCAGCATATCATGGGCAGTCATTTCAGTCATGAGTTGTGTTGGTCGGCATAACGGCGTCGAGTATTGGAGTGGCAAATGTTGTAATACTTGCCTGCTGAGTGTTGCTAGTAGTAGCTTGCTCTCCTTGCGGGATAACGTCTAGTTGCCTTAGCTGAATGTAGTTCCTCACCGCTCCAGCTGATCGGTTATATGCCAGATCAATGCAATCAAAACCAGAAACCACTATCACCAGGCTTTAACATAATCAAACGCAAAGAACGCGAACAACTTAACAAAGTCTGTGCTCGCCAACAACTTGAAGTCAGTCCAGAATTTATCTTGTCTCTTGCTTAGTCACTATCTCATTCTCTTATTAGCTTTCTACAGAGATATCCTCTTCGGTCTCTTTGCCTCTTTCATCATGTCAGGATAGCTGCGGCTCATGGGGATCCTCAGAAACTAAATTGTGTCTATAGAAGCTGCTGATCCTGACTGAGCGGCTGGCTGGCTTTAGTTTTGGTAGTATTCTTCATTCCCCCCTCAATATGTATAAACCAAATGAGACTTTCATCCCTCGGTTCACTCGTGGCAGGTCAACACAAAGGAATGGATCACTTTAAAGAATCTGTCCTCTCATCCTTATACATGATAAGAGGGGACTTTCTTACCCAATGCACACGCACTGTAAGTGTGAATACATCAACAATTACTGGTTTTTGAGTTGACGGTGGCAGGTAGGAGAGTTTTAACAAACTGCCCTGATTGGTAGGCAGGAGAGAGCGAGAGAAGGTGATCAAAAATTCATGAGAAACAGTGACAGATGAAAGCTAGACAGGAGATGTACTTCAGGTCTAACTGTGAGGAAAAATCCTGCTGCTACCACTGCTGGTATGTTGAATGTGGCATTGTAACGTGTTATTATGTGGGTTTGCATGCATATATGGAGAGTCTGTTGGCCTATAAAGTTGTGCTTTATTGTTATCTGTTAAGATAAGAAATACTAAACCCCTGGCATCAGTTTAGTTAGCCTCAGCGAGAGACTCTAGGGCTCTGTGTATACTCACATTTGAAATACCATTCTAGCCTTCACAGTGCAATGCAGTTCAAAGAGCTTTCATTAGAGGAGATGTGGTGTTTGTTCAGACACAGAAATTTTCACATAGCTCCAATTTAACAAGTCATGATGAACCAACAGCTACTTCTAACTCTAATTACAAACAGCCATGGCAATTAAGTTTTTTAAAAAATGTTGAGAAATTATTGTAATAGGATAGCTTGCAAAAATTTCTCAATTAATTGATTAGTTTAAAAAATCGTCAACAATTTTATAAGCGAAGGAATGTCAGAATTTGATGCTTTTTCTGTCCTGCATGATACTAAACTAAATATCTAGGTTTTTTACACAAGCACGCCATCTGCCTTAGGCTGCAGATCTGCAGTCCAGTTAATGCAAGACTTGCCAGTCTGTAGGATAAAATAAATAATAAAATTTTCCTTTTTTGAGCCATTTGAAGCCATATCTTTCCTTAATAAACAATGTTTGCAGCGCACCATTGTGAACACAGCACAGTTGTTAAAAACACTTAAGTCAGATTACTTTCTGAAAGGAAAGTGACCTGCCCTATTAATACTACTGCATTTATACACAGTGTGTCAAATATATACATTTTGCAGCAGCGGCTGGCGCTACAAAACTATTGCATCAAGCAGTTACGGAAAGCTGCGAAGTCTCGCTCCACTGCACTCAAACAATATTTTCTCTCTCTCTACTTTTTAGGATTAGCAACTAGAACAATGAAAGGACATCAATCACTCATACAGTCATGACAATCCAGTGTGAGTACAGCATTTTCTTCTCAGGAATGACAAATGAAGAGGAATGGATTACAAGAAAAAAGGCAGATTTTACTGACTAACTTTTAAGTCAGATAGATTTTAGTTTAAATAAATAAACAAGTATTAGACAATGCATTTTTTATTGATGTTCATGGCCAGCAGGGTCCAAAATTAACATCGGCAAAGCGACAATTAAGCAGGTAGGTTTTCCGCTTGGCGAAGAGATCTCAGAAGGCTCGCACCAAAATAGTCATGAAGTAAAAAATTATGTTGTGTGTCTCTACTGCATTTTGGTGTCATTTACAGGTGCATTGCTTCTGTCCTCTGAACTCACCCATCAATGCACACACACACAAACACACACACACACACACACTCATAACACAGCATTGCAGCTGGACTGAACAGTCTCTTCTCTGTCAGTTCTGTTTAGCATCAGGGTGTTTGGTGCTGACACTGACAGCCTGCGGAGCCCATCCAATCAATAAAGAACTGGATATAGCATACAGCTCCGATTGATTAATTGTTTCTGGCAAATAGAAATACATTCCAACGTCATTCCACCAATGTACAAACATCACAGGCTTGCAGTTGTGGTGCATCATTGAATGGAATGGCATTTGGAGAGACAATTAATAAATGTGCTACTAAAATCAGTGGATGTTATGCTGAAGCTTCCTGTGGCATTGTGAAGTACTTTCTTTTAACTAAAAGGGTATATATCTGTTACAACCAACAATTTCAATAAGATACCCTATACTGCATGTGCTATCTGCATATCATGCCTTGAATTTTAAAATATTTCTTTTCAGACATGTAAGCAGGATTGTTGTTTTCTAAGAATTTCATTATTGAATTTACTTTCTATTTTTTTCTGTTTTCATTTGTTAATCTTGGCCTGAGGTTTTGTTTGGTTGGGTTTTTTTAAAGCTCTTTGTTTTTTTGTTTTTACATGTTTAGAATAAAATATACAAATCAATCAATTTTCCTTGACATTGTTATTTACAATGAACAGAGCCAGTGTAGTTTACTTCTCTCAGGAGTGTAAACGAAGACGAACGTCTGACCAAAAAGGAGCGACTCTCAAGTTATTAAAAACTGAATGGCAGAGCCATTTGTCAAATACAATACCTTGGTCAAATTCATTCAAATCACATGACTAAAGTAGAATAACATAAACAGTTTATTCTGTTATGTCATCTTTACCTTCTCCTTGGTGCCAGCCTGCGAGGTATCAGCTCTGGTTCGGATGGTAAATGGGGATGCAAGCCTCAGGAGGATGCCCTGGAATGAAGGCTCCATCTTGGGTGAGACAATCTCAAAACAGTCCCTGAACGAGAGGCTCCGGTGAGGCTCAATGCGAGTCTGTTTCCTCAATCCTTCTCCAAGCTGCAGTAGCTCCATGCGAGGCCCCAGGACTAGGTGAAATGGAAAGGCACGGCAAAACGTGGCCAGGCCGATGCGCAGATCGCTGGGGTTGGTGGATAGTGAGAGGGGGGTGCGTTTAGTGCTGACTGAGGCAGCATTTGGAAAGGAAGAAATGGAAGGAGGGGATGTCTCGTGGATTTGAAAGGACATACAAACTGTGGGAACAGAGGTTTGGAACAGAGAGGGAGGAGACGGCGACGAGGAGGGTGAGGCAGTGGGTGACGCAGTCGGGGTGGGGGTTGCAGAGTCACCATCTGTGTGTTCTGTATCTTCATTAGGCAATAAAGGAGTTAAAGGTGGCACCTCTTCCACCTCAACTTCTGAATGAAAGATCCGCCTAGCAACAGCTCGGATCAACCCTGGCATGACCAATCCAACAACAGGTGCAGGGTTGAAACAGTGAAGCAGCAGCACTTTTCCTCGTCCATCTCTTTCTCCTTGCTCTCCAACTTTCTCCAATTTTCTTCTTCCTTTCTCCTCCTCATAGGGATCTTTGCATTGGAAGGAGGGGCTCTCAGATGAGGCCCGGCGCCCCGTGGAGGTGCGAATGTGTTCCAAAATGGCGTCAAAACCATTAAAGAAGTCCTGGAGGTTGCCGCCTACAGCCCGAAGCACTCGTTCATTTTCTTCAAAGCAGAGGCCAAAGAATTCCTCTCCGAAATGCTCTCGCAGCTCACAAAATGGAACTCCTGGGAGAGAAGTAATGCAAAACACTAATGTCAGTTATGAGAATACACACAAAGTATTCACCAAGGCCATTAATGGCAATACATATAAATACATCTATCTAAACACAGGCACACATTCAAATACCTACACTGATTAAAAATCTACATATGGACATTTGGAATATGATTGGGGAGACTTGTAATGAGGTATTCTATAGATCTGCATCTTGGTTCACCGCCTTTCAGTATCATTTATCAATGGGGGAAAGCGAGTTTCATAAAAGTGACTTTTTCCTCTTTCCTGTTTGCTTCTGCTTCCTCTTGAATTGTTGTCTTTGCCTGTTGGCAGGGGGGCGACAGACAGAGAACAGCAGTGTAATTTGAGAGCTGAGAATTTTTTTTTTAACAAGACTAGGGGAAAACCTTGTCTGTGGGTGAGATGCGTAAATGTGGATAACGTGTAGAGTTAATAATTTACACTGAAGTAGCAGATTAAGTTACATTCTTGTGCCGTCAATGAAAAAAAAAGAATAAATAAAAGGTTATGAATGCAGTTGGAAGAGCAATACTTTCCATTCATATCTTTGGATGTCTGACTTGAGAGACAACCTATTCGTAATTGTACTTATAACTGTTTTAATGATCTGTTCAGTTTGTGGTCATCTGTTTATATGTGCGGGTACACCTGTGTATCCAAGACTGGGTTGTGTTTCAGTGATTGTTATTCCAATACTAAACTGTCAGTGTAAAGCAGAGAAAAATAAATCACATTTTTTGAGTTTGTCACCCCACCAAATCTCAATGATTAAAGAAGTCACCAAGTACATAGCACAAAAACTGTTGTAAACAACTCTGACTGAACGCATCTAAGTCAACCTAGGGGCAGTTTTATGACAAATAGTGTGCCTATGTCATCCTAATTGTATCTTTCTGTTCATAGTTTATAACAAACCAGATCTTTCACTGAATATCACTCAATTAAAAAAACATGCAACATGGGATATATCCAAATTTTTAACCCACAAAGCCTCATTACAGGACCAAAAACCAGTAATGAGGTAGTTTGTGGTGTTTTAGCAATTAAAATGAGTTAAAAAAAATGCTTAACATATGGGGAGAAGTAGCTGCCACCCGTTTGTCTACACCGATGAGCCCCAGCTTGCACCGGGGCAACAGTGTCTGTCCTCGGCAGCAAGAAGCAGGAAGCTCCCACTGTCCTGCATCGACTCATGGTGATAATGTAAAGTGATTTCAAGCAATAAACACCAATTTGTCTCTTTTCACAGTGCATGGTGGGTCAGAATCACAATTCACAACACAATATAACATCATCTATGTGATCATTTAACAGCTTACGGAGACATTTTTGGATTTTGTTTGTCTCACTTTGCCAGATTTCTTAGCACACACACGCCACAGTAGGCAAAACGCCCCTTACAACGTAATGACCAATGAGGAAACATAAATGAAAATGAAATTCTGTCACTCACTCACTCACTCGCTCTGGAAGAACACGTTTGTAGGGCAGGCCCTACTACTGCAGTCCAGAAAAAAACGTTTATTACTCGGAGGTGGTTCTTAGACCTTTATGCCATGGTCTAAGTGAAAACTCTTTTCCGACTGGTCGACAGGTGTGTGTTGAAACCATTTAATGCGTAGGGAGTTTGACTCAAGTTAAATCATCCTTCGAAACTCAAAATAAAATGTATGCAATATGAGAAATATCTGACATTTCAAACCACAAAGATATGTTACAGGACCAAAAAAAAAAGTAATGTGGCAGTATGTGGTGTTTCCATGTAGTGCCTTAAAACTGTTTAACGCACACCTACTCGCTGATTATCCCTTATATGTATGTTTGTATGCATAAGTGACAAAATGCAGATTACCACAGCCTGCAAAATACACAAGCCCTAAACACAGCTTCGATTTACAAGAAACGTTTCTTCTGCTCCATAAAATGATCTAAGATTTAAATTTAGCTCAAATAATTTAAAGCATATCAACCACAGCAGATCAGTGTTCAAAGTAATCAGACATCAAAGCCTAGCTAAATAATGAAAACTTGTATGATAAAATAATCATGTCACATGCCTACTGACTGAAAATAGCAGAAAAAAGGATTAAAGGATTGTGTCAAAATTAACATTGATATTGAACATAAATAAAATCTAACACCATAAATTAGAACAAAATCAGAACAATCCATAATAATACTAGAAAAAATAACAAAATGCAGAAAAAAAATGTTATGACTTAACAGGACACTGCTTAAAAAAAGCACAGATTCACAGAAAGAAAAAAACTGCAAACAATGCGCTAAGAATGGGCAATATTTCTAAAGACATTTTACAGAAATGTATTTTAATGTCGTTGAGAATGCCTGTCAAATTAGAATTCATATACAGATAATATTCCCTCAAATGCACATTTACAATTTGACTCCGACATACACAAACCCTTAGGAACACGTGTCTGTATTTTTGTGTCTAGGTGCACTGCAGGTTTGCAGGCACAGAGACCTCAGTGACTCAATGTGCCTCTAAACAGTCACTCACAATCTTAAAGACACATGTTGTGCAATGGACCTGCTCATAACTGAGCTCATAAACTCAGATCAGATTACTTTGGCCCATAACACATCGAGCAGCTTTACACACAGGTGAGAGGTCTGATGGGAGAGCGATGGTGACAGCCAGATCTGCAGTTACATTTGCAGTGTTTTGGGCATTTTACCAAACTATGGTGATAAAGAGGGTGCTAATTCTTAAGGGGAAGCTTTCAATTCATCAGATTTACCCTCTAATGTTCAGCTGGGGGCATAAACTTTGAAAATAAGAGATAAGTAGGACTCAAACTTTAGGACAAATGATAGACCTTGGACAAAAAGAAACAGCTATCAAAGCCATTGTTTATTATAATTGAAAGCGGGCAGTTGAGGCTGTTTGGGCACAGATGTGATCATTAGCACGGAAGCTTCCTCGAGGCCTCCCTGTGGACATATTCCTGGCACATCTAACTAGGAGGAGATTCCTGGCCAGAACCAGACCATGCTGCAAGGACTATATGTCCCATCTGGCCGGGGAACACCTTGGGATCCCCCAGGAAGAGTTTAAAGAGGCCATGTTATGCTCACTTTTTGAGTTTATATTTTCTTCTTGGTTGCTACTAGAGCAGGTTTACATGGTTTGATGTATAAAAAAACTGCCGACTGCAGCAGCCCTGTTTTTTCCAGGATTTTTGCCTCTGTCTGAAATGCACCGTTTTAGCTCTTGCCCCGCCTCTAAAGGCTCACTCTGCTCTAATTGGCCAGTTCAAGCACACACCTTCCAGATGAATCTATAGAGAAGCCCAGCACACTGTGACACACAAGTGGCCTGAGATTAAAAAAAATGGATGAGTATGGAGCGTTCAGAGCCATTAGAAACAGCCCACAGGGATTACTGCTACATAACCTTACCTCATTATTTCATACTTTGGCATCATTTAAAAGTGCAGTCTGACTTTGTAACACCATTTATAGGTTGGAAGAGACAGAGGAGCATAATATAACCTCTTTAAGGATGTGGCCAGGGTGGAAATGGCCGGATAAACCTATAAAATTAGACCAAGAATGGAAGCTAAGCTAAAAAAAAAAGGAGATTGATGGAGATAGCAAGAGATAGATAAGTAGGAGACGGAAGGACAGAGGAGTTAACAAATTGTTAAAAAATGCCTGAGAGTTGGTGGTAGCTCTGCATAGCAGAAAGACAGGACAGAGAAGGAGGACTAGGAAGGGGCAAAACACTGATGGAGAAAGATCTTAGATGGTACAGAGGGAGGACAAAGCTGTACTGGCTGAGTGACTCACTGGGACACCATGTGTTTATGTGTGTGTGTTTTTTCATGTTAGGCCATAGAGACAAGCCTCGAAAGTGACTCATACAGTGTGTGTTTGTGTGTGTGTGTGTGTGTGCGAGAGAGAGAGAGAGTGT
>JAQFJA010000024.1:12789985-12802288 GCA_029874485.1 Naso brachycentron
AAAAGAAAAATCCAAAGAGGTCTCAGTGTCTACAGTATATTTGTATGCAGTATGTGCTTTATGAACAGTGTAAAGTGTTGCACTTGGCTGAATCCTCCGTCTCAAGTTTTATTGTTTTGACAGAAAAGGACAGTGAGGGAGGCAGACACCAAGGCTCAAAGAGTGTGTCTTTATATGTGTGTGTGTGTGTCTGTGCAGCAGGGAGAATGAGGGGTAGCAGGGCCAGTGAAGAGCTCACAGAGACTGAACAGGTGTGTGTGTGCACATGTGCGAAAGACAGACAGAAAAGCCAGGCAAGGGGGAGAAACTGAGTGATAGGGAGGGACACTAAGGCAAGACGGCAGGTAGACAGCGGGTGAGTGTGAAGATTTAAAGAAAAAGATAAGAGAGTGAGCAAAAGAACCTGCAAAAAGCCCATCTTACCTGATCTCTTGATGTCTGTAGAATTTTAAAGTTCGTTGAAGAGCCTCCTGAACAGTCTGTGTCTGCAAGAGAGAAGAGGCAAAAATATCAGAACCTGGAACATCTGAGCAGACCAACAACCCTATCACCGAAGAGTCAGTCATATCTACGAGGTGCGATCAAAAACTAACGAGACTGTTACTGAACGGCAAAGCTTTGCATACAATGTTGCATACATTATGAGAGCCACATTAAACCGTTCATCACATTCTTCATTAACCAAATCACATTTTAAATCCCACTGAAATGTGTGGCACTCTGTGCTGTGTAATATGAACATTGCACATTATCCTGTCATTTAAAATATGTACATCATAAATATTACGCTTTACCGACTAATATGTCAACTAACAAGGGCGTGAACTGATGTACTCAGAGCTGTCCACTTGTAATCAGATCACCCAAGATGCATATTAATAACAGCTACGAACAGCCTCTGTGTGTTTGTGTGTTTGTTTTTGTGTGTGTGTGTGTGTGTGTGTGTGTGTGTGTGTGTGTGTGCTGGCGTATTTTGAATTACTAACAGCCTAAGCTTGAGTGGGTGGGCCCAATGTGAGTATCTGTGATACGGCTCAAATGCAACGCTGTAGTGACAATTCCAGAACACAGTGTGCCAGCTGGAGGGGTCATTTTGAGTTCTCCGCTAACTCTGGACAGTTGCAGGAGTGATTGTGTGTGTGTGTGTGTGTGTGTGTGTGTAAAGAGACAGCGAGGGAATGAGAGATAAAAAGATAGACTTCTGAGTTCTGGGGTTGTACAGCAATGCGTGAGCCAACAACAAATGAGAGTGTGCGTGTAGAGCACAAATCTACATGTGTGTCAGTCAGACGTTTCAAAGGATGAACATGTTTGTTCTGAGCTTCTCTGCTCAGTGCTGACTAGTTTTCTTCATGCTGTAACTTGCTTCCATATCCTCAACAATGCTTTGAACTGAGAGCAGCGTTGCAGTCAGGGCCACTTGAAACAATACCTGCTGATACACAAATATTTTCACTTTGAGCTACCAGAGAGCCTTAGCAACAACAAGAGCAACATGAGCACTTCATACAAGCCACTGCGTGGATCTGTTAACAAAGAGAAAACGGAGTGGGCCATATTTTCACAGCATGTTTGTGAAAAAGAATTTGTTTTTACTCCCCTGTCTCCCCTCTCTATTTGCCACTTACATTTCGTGTGAAGGTCCACGCAGTACGGGTGTGTGTATGGAAAAGAGAAATGGAGGTTTTCTAACAACTATCCCCTCTTACCGCATCCTTGATTCAGCTACTCATTTACCACAGAACATGCACATTATAGTGTGTGTACACAGGGTTTGCAAAACATGACCGAACACACAGGAGGCAACTGTCATCGGCTACACACACATATACACACATGTACACATGAGCAAACATACTGGACGCATACATCATCATTAATCTGCATTGTTACAGTCGCTGGCATGTTTACTGTACACACAATTCCTTCCCCTTTCACACATTAATCTCACTCAGTCACACACACACAAATGTGCTTGGATAGCAGGATTTCGCTAACAGCTAGCAGAGCTAGCTAAGACGCCTGGTTCATAAAGACTGTAAAAACACACTCCAACATCTACACATTAGGACTATATAAACATAAGATGGTAAAACAGATTTATGGTAATAAATTTAATATAAATGAATAAGGATTTTAAAATGTTGCGATGTTATCACGGCAATGGGGGTAGAGATCGGACAACAAAACTGCATGTGAGGGAAAAAACAGGCATAATGTTAAAACTCTCTTTTAGGACAAACTCTGATACACACTCTCCTCCTTTATCCCAGCTTTATCTTTCTCCTGTTCCCTGTCTGCTCTATCAAAACTGCTCTGTCTCTTTTGTTTGCTCTTTTTCTTTACCTTGGGAGGGGAGCAGATACTTCACTCCTCTTGCTGTTTTCCTCTGAATTGCTGTCTTTCCCTGGGAGCTTCAGTCATGCTCTTCTTTACTGTATGTGTGAACCTGTGTGCGAGTGACTGATTCCCTTAAAACACAAACACCCACACACAGCGCAGTGGATCAGTTCTTGCTTCCTTTCATTACACTTTTCTCCTCCAAATTTTCATTAGTATGAACTGGCGTGGTCTCTGGTCACAGAGCAGTGGGTGCTGGTGCTTCAGCACAGCTGGAAAGCTGCCACCTTTACTAAAGAAAACAGAAACTCAAGCACCAGATGAGACCCTGCTAGATAAATCTCAGCATGAGACACATCAGGCCTCTGTGAGGTAAGAGGCGAGTAATAAAGCAGGTACAAAGACAACAACTTTGTTGCAAGCTTTATATCAGGATTTTTAAGGCTGTCTCTGAGCACAGCGATTAATGTGACTACAAAGGACGAGGATGAGAAGGATGATGTGTCAGTTGTATATACAGCCACTACATCGGACATGGCAGGAGTGAGTATTTGTCACTATTAAGCTGGAATAATGCTTTGCATGCAGGTTGCTCGGACACAAACAAGTGTTGCATCAACCAGTCAGTTCACGCAAGCACAGGATTCAACTCCCCTGCGAGCGTCTTCATTGTAAGGTTATCCATACTGTAACACCCTTTTCTGTGCATGTTAACATTTAGGGGTATTTTCAGAGAAGCAGTACACTGGTTTAATTACTAAGATAAATTCTGGCTGCTTAAGAGGAACAATTGTACACTTTTCAAATCAATAAGAAGGAAAACATGGCTGGTTAGCAGAAAATCCTTTGGTCATGCACATCTATAACTTGTGCTGTAGTTCTTACTGGATTCACAACAAAATTGTGTCAAAATAGGAGCTCATAAGTTTTCAAATCAATATTTTAAAAGCCTGAAGGAGATCCCTGGATGCAGAGTATGCTACATATAATCTCTACTGTGTGAGTTATTTTAAAATGAGTCAATCCAAAAATATTTTTTTATATCTGCAGTGATGGTACAGGCGAGATCAAGCGGTGGATAGAAAAATTTTGTATCGTCACTACATTGGGTAGTTACAGACAACAACAAAAAATGCTTCATGACATTTTTTAATTCATTGTTTTGATAACTGTTTATTTTGATTTTTTTGAATACAGAAATTGAGTTATGAATGGATATTCATCTATGGTAGGAGTTAAATCACTGAAGGTAGACAGAGAGTGGGCAATATAGCACGCAAAGGCTGCAGAACTGCAACTGTTAGAACTTGCACTGTAACACAATACAAACGGTTTTCTCTGAAGGCAGATCATGAATATATTTTACTGTTTAATGATCTAATATCGGCATATCCCACACCCTTATCTGAACAGAGTGTAGATCTCCCAATTTTAAGAAAGTGGTCCTGTTTGTGAAAAGCCCAATGACTAAACTGCGTTTTTGGCTAAATGCAAGGTAGGTCTACCTCTTTATGAAATTTGTTCCTGACATTGAAGACCACAGACTTGGAATGCACACATTAGCACATTCACACACTTGCCTCACACTTTTCATATTTGTGGCCAACACTCTGGGCGTTTTGATCAGCGTCATGGGTCACTAAGCTAATGGCCACCTTCCATGTGTATACACGAAAAACTGAGAGAGGGAGAGATGGGGAGACAGAAAATGAATGTTTGCACACATGTAAGTGTGTGTGTGTGTGTGTGTGTGTGTGTGTGTGTGTGTGTGTTGTTGCTTCTGGGTCAGGGTGGTCAGGGTGAAGACAACCACAAAGAGCATGCTCTGTTCTCTCTGTCACGGTCCATTGCAGTCAACAACAGACACTGCTATTGCACGCAGCCACTGTGTGTGTGTGTGAGAGAGAACAAAAAAAGATAATTAACAGTGAGTGAGTGAGTGAGTGAGTGAGTGACTGACTGAATGTTAGGGTTAGGTTATGCGTCTATCGGCTAATTTGCCAATATGGTATGTATTTTGAAAGTTGCCAAAAAATTTAAGATGTCAGAAAAATGCTCTATCATGGTACAACCTAACACACACGCGCACACACACACACACACACTTTAGACACTGAAAAAAGACCTTGTACTTTTTGTAATTACACTTACATGCAAATAAACACATACTTGCACACACATATAGTACCATAATGCTACCTGCACGTAAATGCTGGATATTATCTTCATTGAGTGTTATATAAACCTGTCTTTAAGTGTTCCCTCTGCCCTATTTTTTGCAGATCTATTAAAGATCAGGGCCACTAAAAGCTGCAGGCTGCAGCTAAGAGCTGAAGCTGTCTCTCGTTGGTCCTCTCCAATATACATCAACTTCAGATTTATGCTGTGCTGCTGAATTTCATTATTTTAGGATGTTGTTCCTGAGCAGCAAGAAAGGCTGGCAATCACTGCTTTCCTATGTAGATTTCTCTGCAACATCTATTTTCCCAGGAATGGGACCACAGGGTTCTGAGCACTTGCAATTTGGAGAAACCTATTCCCACGACCTCCTGTAGTCCGTTGACAACACAGCAGTGCTCTCATTATGTGGGAAACCAACATAAATAGACCTGAAGTCCATTTGAGCTTAAAATGTGTATATTAGAGGCATGACTGGAGCAAAAAAGTGTTTATCTATCTATTCCTCTATCTATTTTTAACCCAGCTACCCATCTTTATCTGTCAGTGATACTATGTGGGCTCAAACAAGACGTGACTGTAAGGATGATGGAGCGACGTACACTGAATGAGAGTCACTTCAGTTTCTTTTCTCAGGGATCATACTTGTGGCTTTTGCTTCGCACAAGACCACAGAAATTATGTGCCCACCGTGACATGCAGCCAGATAGTAATAAATATAAATACTGGAAGGAAAAAAAAAGCCAAAACGCCTGTAAGACTCCATGTGTCTTTGGGGCTTTTTTTAACTTTTGACGTGTGATATTGATGAGTTATTTTAATGGTACAATAGACAAAACATTCCTTATTTGGCTTAATTCTCATGTACATGGATACTGGCAGGACATCTCTGCTTTGGTCAGCCTTAATTTTGGACTAAACAAGCTCAGATCTTCAGCCTCTCTCACATTTGGTGTCTTTGGTAGTATGAAGCAGTCAGTAATGGTTGAAAAAACATAAGTTTGCTTTGCCGGTCAATTTATATTATGTCTCCTTTAAATTTAAAGCCACCAAAGTGCAACATAACTTTCCTTCGTTTTTCAGTTCACACTAGACTTTGAGAGGAAAAAGGAAGAAAATAATAGGAAAAGGAAAATAGAATATGGTATAAATTATTAAGAGTGATTTTCAGAAGTCTTGTCAAGTTTTACACTTAATGCCAACTGTCATTTAACTCCATATTACTTGACTAGTTAGCTGTCATTCAGATTTTGGTACGACTTCGGCTGGACAATAAATCGATATTGTATCGTGTCTCGATATGAGACAAGATATCGTGACAGATTTGGATATTATTACACTGTGATATGGCACAAGTGTTCTCTTTCGCTGGTTGAAAAGGCTTCATTACAGCAAAGTGATGCGATTTTCTGAACTTATCAGACTGTTATTGTTGTGGTTTTTATTTACCTTTGCCCACTTATCCACATTACTGATGATTAATTATCAAAAAAAGTCATTGGGTTAATATTTTGTGAAATCACCAACAGTCATCCTTACAATACTGTCTCAGTTTCGAGGTATTTGGTCAAAAACATTGCGATATTTACTCATTTTATCACCTTAGCCACTCCCCCCCCGAGAGTACACTCAAGTCATCAGTCACAACCTACATGATCAATAATTATCGATATCGACCGATATGAAACTTCACTATTGTAGGAGGTTTTTCAGCTGTATCGCCCAGGCCTAGGTACGACTTATTCATGTGAAAGCTGAAGTTCTCTGGCATATAGTATTTCTGTTTCGGACATGCGTCAACTTATTTAGATGTTTTATTGTTTACCTGCTACAAAACAAACCCCACATTAGAGGAGATGCAATCGAATTCCTGATTGATGTAACATCACAAAAGACTATGTAACAGCAAATGCCCTAATCACACACCGTCCATCACAGTTTCACTCAATTCAATTTTAACTGTTTTCTTACGTTACAGAATGTAGTACAGCTGAGACACAGACAGAACTGATGCACACAAACAGACTCATTCGTCACACTCCTCACATCATTACATGCTCACAGAGAGAGAGCATGGACACTCTGTCTCTCTCTCTCTCTCTCTCACTAACAACAACATATTTATTATATAATCTGCCAGATGATTCAGGCTATCAGAAATGAAGGATAAAAAGAGCCTTTTTTTATCAACGACACAGCACACTTATATGGGAACAGACTGTCTATGGTGAAAAGGCTTGAATGTTGTCTTTTCCTGGTGTTAGAGCATGTGTTCCCGCTGAACTTTTGAGACAAGCGGTGTGGAATGCAGTAAATGTCTCTGGCTGTCATTATATTGTCTTCTGAGAAAAAACACACTGACATTCATTGATTTAATTTGGTCAGTGATGTTCAGCTGTCATTATACAGAGAATGACGAAGAAGATGTAGGCCTAGACCGCGTTAAAAAGATTTCTGAAGAATATTCTACATTTATTTGCTTGGGATTTTATCACAGATTCCACTAATCAGCGGCCTAAAACTTGTTTGTCATTAAAGTAGTTAGAGGAGACCATGCCTTATGAATATGGTATGACAACTTTCTGTTGGAATATTCAACAATATTTCTTTAAGGCACAGGTTCGAGGCCTACCATAGGTGAAGTTAGTCGCCTCAGGCTCTCCCCCAGCGAGTCCAGGTTCACCCGCCTCCTCCTGGTGACCCTCTTGTGGGGTCCTTGCTGCTCCTCGCCCGCCGGGCACGCCGACCTCTCGGCGGGGCTGCGGCCGTTCCACAGTGCCGCTCTGTGGGAGGAGGGGAAGGAGGAGAAGGGGCACCCTCGACTCTCCTCCGCCGTCTCCAGCCCGCCGTCCCCTCCGTCTCCTCCGGGGCTCTCGAGCCCGCAGTCCGAGCCCACCGAGCTGCTGAACGACTCGGAGGAGATCTTGCGCGACGACGAGGACATGGTGGTGGTGGCAGGGAAGAGGAGGATGGTGATGATGACAGGGGTAGTGTTGACGACGATGATGATGATGATGGTGATGATGATGCTACAGTCGTTTACGTACCACGTACACCACAACGCCGGGGAGTCATCAGATAGTGGGGGGTGACAGGAGGGTTGGGTCGGTGAGGGAGGTTAGGTCTGTCTGTACGATTATGTATGCATAGCCGATGAGATGTGTGTGCATGTGTGTGTGTTTGAAAGAGTGAGACAGTGTCCAGGTCTGTCTGTGTCTATGTAGGCATATGAGATGCGTCTGTCTGCGTGTGTGAGACTCGGCAACCCTATTCAGAGGGAAGGGGTGGGGGTGGGGGGACAACCGAGAACGAGAGCACTAACGGCACGCAAACATTTATGTAAGGGGGGGAGTGGGGGTGTCAACGTCCACCTTTACCCTCCAGAGGAAATTAACCCCGCTTTCTTGGAAAACACTCTCCCAAGGATGATTCAAATAAATAAATATCTAACCACAGAGAAGCCCTAGCAACAGTGTTGATGTATTTAAAAAGCCGTTTTTGGCTGCTAGCTGACATACGGCAGCAGAACGTTGCCTCGTGCCGCAACTAACGTTAACGTTACTTCGCAGACGTTACCTTAACTGACGAAATTGCAAAACAGAAACGGGACAAACGGTCGCCAAAATCGACATATTTGTCCACCTCTGTAATTCCGACACATGTTAACGTTAATCATTCTCCTCACAAACGGTGAATTTTGGCATTCGAAGAATGCCGGAGAGAAATCCCCAAAGTACAACAGATTGGCGGCTTCTCCTCCTCCTCCTCCTCCTCCTCCTCTTCTTCGTCTTCTGCAACAGCGGTTCTCCTGTCTGTCCGCCAGTTAACGGTCCTGTCATTATTCGTCCATCTTTCAACTGTAATCCTTCACCGTTGCTGCTTGTCTTGTCTCTGTTGGTCAGCGCTCGGAGTGCATGCAGAGAGGTGAGTGAGTCGACTGGAGGTGCGCGAGATAGGAAACTGTGAGCGCGCGCGGTCAGCCAACAGCAGCACGCACAGGTGATGTGCATAGAGCAATTTGCCGAGCTCGCGCTGTGATGCAAGCATCAGCGCGGTGTAGGTTAAAGCGTTTTAGTTAGACTATAACCGCAGCCAATGACAGGATAGATAGATAGATGGATGATAGAATTATTAAGTAGGTCTACGTCAAGAATATTTAATCATTTACAGTTATAGTGTTTGTTCATTTAGTGTAACAGTTATGCGCTCTGAGAATTATAGGCCTACATTCCTTGAATTGTCTGGCTAGCCAAGTGTTTAAGTCAGGAGGAAAAATGTTTAATTCTTACATTTTTGCTTGATAATATGTAAACTTGCTTTTTTCAGGTTGTTAAATTCCTCGACGCAGTGCTTAAAATATGAACTCCTCGTGGTGGTCTTCACCCCAGACCCTGGTGCTATCCAATGAGCCGCCCTGCGTTCCCACTAGTTTTGAGCAGAACCTTGAAAATCAAGGACGCATCAACAACAGAGGGCATTTACTGATGCACAGTGACATGTAAAATATGGTACGTCCACTTCAGATGAAGGATAACTTGTTTCTTTTTAATTCTAGCTGGAAACTTTTAACGTTTTGGATCCAGTTTAATTTTTGCAAATTAGTTAAAAAATTTGTTCCAAACAGTTAAAATGAACAGAACCAGCTTCATATTAGTGGGCAAGGGATCTTAGCGAGGCCCTGCGTCAGAATCTTGTCAATACTTTAGTTTATATTGTGAAGTGCACACATGGTGCACATTCCCAAATGAAGTAAATAAAGTCAGATCAATGCAAAATAATCTGTAGGCCAAGGCATGACTGTTCCATCATATTGAGACTGTGAGGTATCACTGAAAGCAAAAGGTTGGGCCTTGAATCAGGTTTGTGTTGACAAACCATCATTTTCAAGGTGAAGAATACACTTTCATGGATCCTGCTTTGGATCAAAACTTAACAGCTCACATTTTAACAAATTCATCTCCCTAAAAACCTAAAAAATTAATGCCATCAGCCGATGATGCCTGTGTGATACAGATAAAAGCTCGAGTGGACATTAATGAGGGATTGTTTTGTTTATATTTCAGCTGCCAAGCATCGTCCTAACATACTTAATGGAAACTTACAACAATAAAAAAAAATATTAGTTTTCTTAAAATTTTGCCTTATATCCCTTTCTGTCTCTCCTTAGTGTGATTTAAAGTTTCCTACAATAGTGATGTCCTCGCAGGAAACAAACAAGGGATTGTTTCTAATTTAACTAAATGGTAATCAAGCAACATCTGATTATAATCAAACAACAGTCATGGCCAATAAGCCAAGTTCATGGCAATGTGCCAAATGTGTTCAACACGGGTGAGGACAAATATGGCTCCACAGGCAGATAATGGAGCTGGCAGCAGCGGTGCACGCTTGTTGCCTCTCATCAGAGAACAGAATGATGCTTGTGTCTGGTACTAATCACAGTCATGACCTTGACCTCGATTGGCAGGGCATGTCTGTTCATTAAGAGCCCCAAAGGGACAAGTAGAGAGACACTGTGACAGACACGATGCATCATGCGAGCGCATGCATGTGTGCACACACACACAAACACATCCCAGTGTAATTTCCTGGAGGTGCCTACTGATTCATTTGACTTTCTGCAGCAGCACAACCCCAATACATTAAATTTTACTCGTTCTCTGTCTCCAACACTCACCCACACACATTGTTTCTCTCAAACATGGCCTACACTAATGCAATACACACACACTAACACACACTCACACAGTCTCTCTTTCTCCTTCCTTATCTGATCGCTTGCTCTTAGCAATCAGTCTGCCATCCATCAGTAATAATGTAGGCATTTAATAAAGCCAACACTACAATGGAATAAATAATGTTCCAAGGGAGATAAGCCCACGAGCAGCCAGACAGCTATAGCTGAGCAGACAGGGCAACAGCTCAGTAACTGGGCTATCATAGCATAATAATAATTACAAAGGGCACCTCTTGGGGTATAATGGTAATTGCATCCAGTAGGTACAGCTAACATGGATGGCATCTCATTTTAATAACATTAGCATGGAAATAAAATATGGAGCAGTTCAACCGTGAGTCTCAGTGGCACTGCTCCTTATAAACAAACTGCACTGATGAGAGCATGAGTAATATTTCATGATGATGGGAGTCAATAATTAGAAGTTGTTAATATAGGCTACTGTATATACGTTGAGTTTTAAACATTTTCCCAAACTGCATTTTTCAGCATTATATCAAAGGTATTTGTGACTGTAACCCAAGCCATGACTGAAAAAACAATTATATAAAATAAAAATGAATAAAGCTCTGGTAGGCACTTTCTTTTCAGTGTCACTGAGCAAAACTCCATAATAACCTCTCAGCGTATCATAATTCAAGGATCTTTTCTTGGTATTCATGCTTTAGAAAATGAAGATCATTACGGGAACTTTTTGGCCGATCCCTGGTCATTTCAGAGAGCGCGTGTTCCTACTGGCTGCTCTACGCAGGGCTTCTTAACGGCAGGTGACATCACTACAAGCTGATTGGATGCTGAAACAAGTGACATGCCTTACTTTCTAAAACTGGCCTCTGACGACTTGACAAGCTGAGTTGCAGGTGACACCGTCAGCCGGCTTGAGTCGAGCTGAGACGGACCGGTTTATTTCGCTACTACTTCCCCTGCAACGCTTTTGTCTTTGTCTTTATGAATCTTTGGTGTAAACTGGCCTTAAAGAGAGAGCGACATCAGACGAAATAAAATGCGAGCCGCAGCAAAAACAGAGAGGTGAGGGTGCAGCAGATTTGCTTCCTTAAGTGCTTCATAATACAGCTAGCTTGATTTCAAGATGTTGCCTACCGCAGCTTTAATGAAAATAAACAACGCAGATGTTCAGGAATTCTCTGATGCCTTGGATGATTGAATTATCAAAATGTCCTCAATTCAAATAAATAAGACCCATTCCAAACCAAAGCAATGTGTGACCTTAAAGTCAGATATGTATTACAAATAAAAAGTCCCAAAAAGACATGAGAAGACAAGAAGGAAATAACTAGCATGTTTCACAGACAGATTTACAGTGTCAATTTGGGCACGTCTGCATATTTACATGGAGTCTAAAAGCCTGGATTCCCTTGGAAAGCAAACACATATATACTGCAAACCAAAACATGCTTGAACACATACGCATATATTTCATATAAATGCATAAAAAAGGGAGAAAGAACCATGTATGGGCGAAAAAATCCAGGAACAGACAAACTTATTAAGCAGAGTTTGAATGTGAAATACATCCAGTGGTGGAATGCAAGAAGATAAGACACACACCAGTGAGTCAAAACCAGGTGCTTTTCCCCAGAGATAAGAGAACAGTCGCTCAAACACATTCACACCACACACACACAACTTGTGGATTTCATTGCTGACTACCACTCACTAAAGCTTTTAAATATTTAAGTCCTCTTGTGCATGTCAGTGAGTACTTGTGTGTTAGCAGGCACGTCAGAATCGATTTCCTGACACAGAAGACTCATTATTGTGTCATCTTTCTGTCAAATTTACGTCTCCTGCTTGCCAGTGATACAGAATAACGGTGAGACGTGTGAAAGAGAACATTAAAGAATGAGGAAGAGAAAAGGTTAAAGAACCAGGATCAGGGGATTAAAAAGCATGATGTGTGGATTTGTAAAATAACTCTAAAGGACGTGTGTGTGTGTGTGTGTGTGTGTGTGTGTGTGTGTGTGGGTGTGTGTGTGAGGCAGAGACAAAGGGAGAGAAATGGCTGAGTCGGTCATAAATCTGCCCCC
>JAQFJA010000024.1:12828210-12842779 GCA_029874485.1 Naso brachycentron
ATAACACTTCTGCACACACACACACACACACACAGAGCAGGTTGCTTTACCTGGATCAATAAACCACTGTCAATAAAAGCCACAAAGTCATCTCTCACCTCAGCACCACAGTGTGTTTGTCTGTGTGCTCCAACAGGACTGAATAGCCATAGTGGTGATTTACAAGCTGCTGACCAATCACGAACCTTCACAACAAATAAAAGCGCTACGCTCATCCATTCACTCATCCATCAATACCTCATTATTCTATAAGTCATTCATCTTCATGGCCATCCACTTTTTTTGATCTTGTAAGTAGAATGTCCTGTGAATGAGTGAGTGAGTGAGTGAGTGAGCAGGGGCTGTATAGTTTAAGGAGGCTAAGCTGCCTAAAAATGTCAGTTTCAGGTCATGAAGAAGAAATTTAATGTTCATTTAAACTTACGTAGGGCTTATTGCAAGGGTGAAAAACAATCCTGGTAAGAATCATAAGTTGCAAGTCTCCTTCAAAAACAATCCAAGGAACACTGCAGGCTCAGTATAAAAGTAAGATGCCTTAATTTTACATGGCACATTTTTTAAAACAACCAACACGTTTTTTTAAGGCGCGTTGGTTGTTTCCAAAGAACACCTGTGTGTGATCATCTGAAAGGCCCAGCAGTGCTTCCGCTCCACTGTCTTCAAGAAATCTAATGTGTGTGTGAGTGATCAGTAGGTTTTATTGTTTTCTTTCTGAATATTAAAAAAAAACCCCAAAACATAAAATAGCCTAATATCATATGGTTATATGAAAACTGAGAAACCGGATACAAGGAATGGAGGAGGATACAAAACTATATGGTTAAACAGTGGACACTGCTGAGACAAACTGTCTAAAAGAAAACTAACAATAGTAGTTCAACTAGAAGAGACTTCACCACACGAATTCAGAAGCAGCTATTTATTTAACAAAAGGTTAAGGCACAGACTCAGTCTCTAGGCCTGGTCGACCAGGGATTGAGCAGATCCTAGCAGAGCGCTCTGCAGGACGGCATCTGAGGCTGCCCTGGCAGGAAGTCCAGAGTTCAGGTGGAAGGTGGAGCTGCGGTGGTGGAGGGTGCCTGCAAGATGATCAAGTGAAACAATGAGGGAAAGCACCGCTTTTGAATGAGATGAGACGTAATAGAGGGACAGAGCGCAGGCAGTGATTGGATGAATGGGATGCAGTGGGATGACAGAGGAGAGGCTGGACCTAAGGGGGAAGGCGTGCATGAACCCGGCTCAGTCTCATCGTTGAACGACAGTAAACTTCAAAAAATACAATTAACAAATAAATAAATAATAGGAGAAAATCACTGGCAGATGTTTAGGTAATTGAGTGGCACATATCCGTATTCTAAAAAACTCCTAGGTATTTGAGCCAGTATATTGTCATACAGTTGTATCAGGTATCTAAGTGAGTAAATGGCTCTCTTGGCGAAGTATTTCTCCACCTGACTGGTGAGCTTAAAGGAAACGCCCTCGTATGCAGCTGCAATACCCGGCTGTGAAAACCACGCCATGGTTGGTGGTAAGAGGATCACCTTCCATCCTGTTACAGTAAATTTTCTCCCCACAATGAGGGAGGTCTGGACCCAGTCTGCCTGTGGTGCAGCCAGGTGTTTTAGGAGAGGATCACCCAAGATAAACAAGCTCAGACAGGATGGGATGTCTAATTTAAGGATCATCTTGATATTAGTTGCTACAGTATGTAACAAAATGGTTATTTCTAAATGCATTGTCACTGCTTTTCAGCCATTATATCCTAATGCTAGACATTTCATGTTTAAGAAAAATGAGGCCAAACCTAAAGCTAAAGAGCAAAAAAATAGGTTTAAGCTTTAAATCGTTATCTTTTTTCTGTAAACACAGACTTACGTGAAACCGGTGATGAAGTCCTTCACATTAACTTTATTACTCAATGCACACATGAATGGCTTTGGCAACAATCTAATTCCATGAGATGCTACCTCTGTCAGACACAAATTAATAAAATATTACATTCTAAATATATACACTACTTTTTGAATGTGCACAAATTCCCCACAGCCTGAAACGCCATGTTACATGTTAGCCCTTTAACTTGAAAAGGTCGGGCGCATGCAGTGTGCAGCTTAGTTACGGCTCAGTGAATTCAGAGCAGACGCTGAGGTCAACCATGGGAGAGAAGAAAAGCAGTATGACAAAGATTATTCTTGGTGATGAACAGTACAGTCTGTACACTGTGCAGAATGATACCAAGACTTGTTTGTACCACTGAGTTACACAGCAGCAGCCACAGTGTGTCTAAAGGCACCAGCTAAAGGGTTGGGATATTACTGCAGCTGGACTGTTTAGAAAAAATAACCGTCAAATCTTCCTGCCACCGGGTTCTCTTCATAAATTGCCAAAACAGGTAAAACAAGATAATGGGATAATATTTGACCAGTTGGCTTTGGACGTATATAAACATTTAAAAGTTTTTACCCTGTGTTAGTGCAGAAATGATGCAAGAAGTAAGAGCACGACAAAATGAGGCATTTTGTAAAATCTTCACATTTTTTTTATTTTGCATTCAGCGAATAAAAATCCTTAATTTTTCATCTTTGTGTTCACTGCATTAACTCGGTCATAAATTAGAACTTTGTCAGATTATCTTCTCTAATATAACACACCAGTTTCCCTGGTCATGGTAACTGCTCCGGACTTTGACTCCAGCCACCTGAAGGCACAGCTGCTCCAGCTCCCCCTGCTGGAACACATGGTAATAGCGGTGGAAAACGGGCAACTTTGGAGTATAATTAGACGTCTGAGAAGTGTCGCAGCTTGCAGGGGGTTTAGAGTTTGGGCTGTGTGTTGCATCTGCATCTTCTGATCCAGAAGATTTGTTAGACTCAAAAGCTTGACTGGGACCAGAGTTACAGTCTGAACTCGTGAGAGAACTCAAACTAGAGGCCGAGCAGGAGCTTCCCGGAGTCTGTTCGGAATTCTCTTTCCCTTTTTCCTTCCTCACACCTTCTCCTGATGCTTGCTCCCCTCGTTTTTTCCCGTCTTTCAGGTGCCAGGGGACCAACAGATCCTGAGTGATGAAGGCTGTGCGATTTTTGTGAACACTCAGTTTGCCATCATTCTCTTTGCTAACATCTTGTGTGCTGTCTCCCAGCCCGTACTCGTCTTCTGAATGTGTGCTGGAATGGATACTGGATTCCCTGGAAGGTTCCTGGCTGTCTTCTGATGTGTTGTTAGTGGTGCTGTGCTTCTCAGGATGCTCTTTGTTCTGCTCTTTGAGGTACTTGGACCTCTGCTTGTTGTACTCTTGTTCAAAAGCCCAAACGTAGATGAGCACTCGACCACCAGGCTTCAAAAGTCTCACCAGCTCCCTCACTGCTGCCAGCCGACGCTCCTAAGGCAACACACCAACACAAATTATTTATGTGACCATTTTATTCACATACTCTAAGGGAACCCAATGAACTCACAAACTTACTCAAAAATTCTGATTAAATTTGTGTTTACTTTGTGACTGCATCTCAATGCATGGATTGGTTCCACAAATCAGTCTAACAAGGATTAAAAGCACTTGATGTGAAACGTCTTTTCAGTAACTAAATGAACTGTGTCATGACTGGGAGGCTGTTGAAGAGACTGCAGAGGCGGAAAGGGAATCTGAAAACCACAAATAAAAGGAATTTTCTAGGATTTCTCGAATGAAGTTTTTCTTGATATTGTTTAAAGGTCAGTAACTGAAAAAAAAAATCTTTTCTTAAAAATACAAAAGAATGAGAATTTCAGTGCCGCCAAACAATCATTTAATTCCACCTCTTCAGTTCCCATGTCCATTTGAAAGCAGAAATTGGAGAGCAGGAGGTTTTGGGAATTGTCCCAAAGTTGGATCCATGTCCCAGGAGTCAAAATTTGAGAAAGCATCCTATTTTTTTAAACAGAGAGTTTCTAAGATGCTGAAACGGCCTCCTGCTGCTCCTGCAGTCTAACAAACGGTTTCATTCTGAAGTCCACGCAACTAATAATTTGATGACATGCTTGTTTTATGGGCTCATCTTTGAGAGAATGTGCTTTATCATTTTTCATACAAATTCATTCTACCTACCTGTTGTTATTTGTGTGTGTTTGTGTACACTGCATACCTGTGTGGAAAAGTGATGTATGACAGCTATAGAGATGCAGGCGTCACAGGAGGCTGTTCGCAGAGGGACACTGAGAGCGTCAGATACAAACGCCTGGAAACCCCTTTCTGAACAGATTTGGATAAGAGCACTGCTGCGGTCACAACCAACCTGAAAAGAGACAAAACACACACACACACACACACACACACACACACATGTGGACTGAATGATTCTCAAACAGGAACACTGGTGCAATTGAACAAAAGTCTAACCATGCACAAGATCCACACAAGGTAAGTGCTGAATGTTGGGATGTGTTCTTTATTTCTAATTTTCCTCTATAAACACTAGAACAAAAAAATCACACCGGGAAGCAGAAACAGTTGCTTAATTCAGTGAGGCAGAAAAAACAGAATGGAGAGAAAATGAGTGAGCAAAATATATCAAAATACATAAAGGACAGGGGAAGGAAGGGAGCAAATAAGGGGGAAAAAAGTGATATGAAAACATCAAAATTAAGTGAGGAAAAGGAGAGTGGAGAAGGGAAGCTGGAAATAAATGTAAAAACTAGACGGAGGGATGGGATTGGATGACATTAATGATCATTTTCAACACATTCAGTCTCTGGGAGAAATTCAATCAAGCCTCCTCCTCCCAAAAGAGACGAAGGTGATAAACGATAGTGCGAAAAAACTACACACACATCCAATCTGTTACTGCCATGCAAACACACAAACATTAAGCTTTTTCATTTCAATTAAAACTGGGAAGGTTAATCTGTGTTAATCTGCAACGGGAGAAACAGATGCGAAGGGGGAGAGAAGGAGCGCGCTGAGGAAATGAGACAAACTGAAGAAAAACAGCAGATTCCACTCAGGAAGTTCATGTGTGACCGACGTGATCACGCTGTTCTCAGCGATGATTTATCACAGTTACGGTGTGAGTCAGGATAAGCTGCTTACACACACACACCTCCAAATCCCAAACATGAAACACAGAAAATTTAGGATATTGCCATGGAAACGGAGCTAATGCAAACAATGAGTGAGAGCAGCACAGGCCTCAGTCCCAATAATAGCATCCCTTAATGTATTATGGTGGTTTATGTGGCTTATTTTAAATGAGACATGCTGTTTACGTTGAAGACAACTTAAAAACAAGCCAGTCTCTTTATGTGAACAAAATCATGTGCTGTAGTCGCAAAGCATCACACTCACACCTTACACACATTCACTGCTATCATGAAATTGTCTTGACATCACCTGGAGGAGAAGCTGTGTGTGACAATGACAGTGAATCATCTGGCCTCCTCCTCCCTAATTCAAAGTCTGCGTAATGTCCCATTGAGCCCATGAGTGAACAGAGCAGGTCATTGTCCAGAGAATTCGCAGCAAGTGAGTGGGTGTTGATGATGCTGCACTGAATCTAGCCTCTTCATTCTCTTCCAAATACCAAATACATGTAATATGGACAGAAACGCGGCAGTGATCATTTAGCCACCCGTCATCTGAACCAAACGGATTATTCCCGGTAGGTGAGAACACTTGTGACAGTGACAATCTCCTGTTGCGTGCTGTATGTGTAAAAGGGCAATAATGCCTGCTTTCTGACACTAAGATAAAAAAAAACTGAACATAAATTTCATGTCAGGAAGTTAATCATAGCACTGGAGATGCAGCCAGACTGGCCTTGCTCTCTCCAGACTGCAAAAAACACACCTACACCTCTAAATCTGCCTCATTCACTAAGGTGGTTTGTGAATGAATTAAAGAGGGAAGACAAACCAATTTCATTTGTGAGATACAAAAGGTGCTGATGTGCTGGTGTACTTTTCCCCGTGGGATAGAGCCAGGCTAGCTTTTTTCCCCTTTTTTCTATTCTTTATGCTAAGCTAAGCTAAACCATGCCTGGCTTCAGTAAACTAATAAACCCTCCAATGTAGTCGTGTGTTCTATTTAAAAAGAAGACAAACTTAATTCTTGAAATGTTGAACTCATTCCAAAGTCCTATGAAATATTAAAATTTTTGGTGTGGTTTGCAGTCAGGCCTGACCGATGTGGGTTTTTTTTAATTTGGCCGATGTGGATACTGATATGAATTTTTTTCCAGACTTGAAAATCAGTTTTAACATTGACGCAAAACGGAGAACAAAAATGCCAAAACTGATATGTCTGTGATCAGTCTCTCTCCACACTACGTTTGCGCTGCCAGTGCTGGAGAAAGGTCTGGCTAGACCTGTTATCATTCTGAAACAAAGTATTTCTATAAACCAATCACAATCGTCTTGAGGCGGTGCTAAACTCAGCATGCAACAACGCCTGCCTTGCAAAATGGTCACGTAGTGATGACAGAAGGGGAGGGAAATGCAGACTCAAACAGCCAGCCAATGGGACTACATTTGTGATTGGCCAATATCGGCTGATAATTTCAGCCAAACTAATTTATCGCTCTGGCCCTAGTGCGACAAAGCTGAGCCTTGCTGTCTAGTCCAAGTAAAATAATGACGTATGGTTGTCGTGGATGTATGTATGGTTGCTATTTTTTTAATTTTTCACATAACAAAAAAACAGTACTACAATGTGCTATCGACCTGTATTTAAAAAGAACAAAAAAACCCCAACAACTCTGGAATCTCGTCCTTCCATCTACAGGAATATGAATCTGTAGCAGCAGAGTTCTTCTACCTCAGAGGAAGAGTCACTGTTTGCCATCTTTGCTGCAACTGATTTGCCGACTGAATGTACATAAATTAAGTTCTGTGACATTCACAGTGATGATAATCTAAGTAGCGGCGGCAATAAAACGACAAATGGAAAAGGAAATTTCCCCACAGGGATCACTACGGCATCACAGAATGACACACACTGGTAATACTCACTGCAGTCACCTCGGGGTTGACACCGAGGTACTTCCCATTTCCACAGCCCACATCAGCGAGCACGCTGCCAGGTGGGAGCGAGCGCAGGAAGTGACAAACGCGAGGCCAGGGGGAGTGGCGCGTGCTGCTAAAGTGGGAGGCAATGGCGTTGTACACCCGGTGCACGTACTCTTCCTCCAGATGGGCTGCGTCGGCATGGCAACAGGGTAGCAATGGGGGAGAGGGTGTAGAGGCTGAAGGAGCTGAGGGAGCCCCCTGACTGTCACAGGCAGAGGGGAATGCTGGGAAAAGGAGGGGGATGAAAAGGCCGGATATTAAACTGAAGCACTGTTGTTGTGTGACATCACTCAAGCAGCGATGGCGATGATGGTGCGTGATGCTACGTTCAGATTCTCACCACAGCGGCACGGCTTGTGTCTGATTTTGCGGAAAGTGAACGACGTGCGGGTGCCCCTCTTGCTTAAAGTGAGAGTGCTGTGGCTTGCAGGAGCAGGGGATTGTGGGTCGCAGGCTGGCACCATGTCAAACTTCCGGGGAGTAATCCTAAAAGGGAAATGTGAGACTAAGAAATCTGTACAGTTGTTGTACATCTTCTAGATGTGGATTTGACCAAATAAAAATGGATTCAATTCCACAGACTCCATTGTACAAAAATATAGTGAAACCCAGATTAAAAAAAAAAATCAGCAAATTTTGCGTTTCTGTGCTCTTCTACAACAGAACAGAAGAAGAATAGACCTATCACTCCTCTGTCAATCAACCTAAAGCTCATGCCAAGAGAAACTGACTAGAGGGGGCGACAGATCACGTGACACAGTCCAGCTCACCCATGAGTCCACAGGTATCTGCTCTCCCCCTTCATCACCAGGAGGCTCCGTCCAGGCAACACAACGGCAACGAGACGACCATCAGGGTGGCGAAACTCCATTACCGTCTGTAACAACATGAGCAACATGTGCAAGCATTAAAAAATAAAGAACGTTTAGAGCGCTCATATGAACACAAAGGAAAATATTTGCTTTCACACACACACACACGGCAAGAGGAACACATGATCCATTTGTCTGTAAAACACAGAAAATAGAAACTGGCCAACTGATCATGCTGCATCCATATTTTCAGTCCCTACAAGAACGTGTAACTGGTTCTGAGGCAGTCTTAATAATACTGACAACTTCACATCTTACCTACATAGGTAAATGAGACTATCAGCGAGGAGATTGGAGATTACTATCCCGTCTCTTACAATACCTTTGCCCGGTCCGCTCAGTCAGCGGAAACGCTAAGAAACACTTTACGACACACAGGCCAGAAGACGGTTTGTTGTTTACGAGCATGATCGATCCGCTGTTCTCTTTTTTACTATCTATGGTTGGAAGCAGGGGGACCTTTCTCATTAGATAATTTCAATATTTCGTGCTAATGGCCGAACAAGTGTTGTACAAATAAGTGCCGTGTTTCTTTCACTCTCTTCCAAAACAAACACTCACGCAAGACAAGATTTTTACGACGCCAAGTGGTACCGCTTTTGTCAACACGCAGCGCTACAATCGACACAAAATGAAAGTTCCTCAGAGGGGCTTTAAACACAGAACGCTTAAGTGGATTTGTATTCCTGCTTATTTAATTTCTCTGATGCCTGATTTAACACAGTTTTGATTACTTTCTTCTGTACTCCATTTTAGGCTTTCAGGCATGTTACTGTGCTGCAGTTTGAGTTACGCCAAAATCAAACATTCCCTTCAAAAAATGTTTTTATGTGGCAAAATACAACAGTGATAAACTCTTGGATTTATTGGTATTGATGCTAAAACTCAAACATTTCAACAATCTGATGGTTAAGTGTTAAACTAAGGCAGACTCATAGTGTGACTGTGCTGACAAAAATGTTATCTTATGAAAAATATTATCACACGACTACAGATCTGTGATATCACAAATGAGTAGAATATGGAAGAACAGTTTTGAGAGACATTAGCCAGAGAAGAAAAATATTCTCTCTCTGCAACAAGCATCAGGAGTCTCCACCCCAGCGTTGGTGTTTGATCCTAATGTTTCCTTACAGAGCGTAACTGCATGAACTCTGCGGGGAAATTACATCGACACAATTTCAGACTGCATCTCTCCAACTTCTGACAGCAGGAAAATTGGATTTTGTGAAGTAGAGGCACGCATGTGTGTACACGTTTGTGTGTGTGTGTGTGAGAGAAAGAGAGAGAGAGATAAGTGTTTTTGTATGATTGTAAGAGAGGGATGTACAAGCTACACAAGTCAATGATCAGATCTTCCCCTGTAACCATGACTAGAGTCTCTCTCTTCCTCTCTCTCTCTTTAACACACACACACACACACACACACACACACACACACACACACACACACACACACAAAAGACAGGCAGAACTGTGCGGTTTCTATCTAAGGAGTATTAGCCAATCAATGAAACCACTGGAATGTGACTAAATCGATAGTGATGCTGGCAGTTGCGGGACGCTTTACAACAAGACTATTCATCACTTTCTCTCAGGCACGCACACACGCACACACACACACACACACACACACACACACACACACAGCCAGTCATTTCTTTTCTTTCTCTATAAAAATAATGTTTACAAGGGTTTTTATTAGTGACCAACAGGTCAGTTTAGTTACTTTGTTAGAAATGAATAGAACTAAAATGAATCCAGTTAAACAACAACAGATAGTAAACCAAAAGTGAGACTTTAGGATGCATTGAATCTTTCCTTCAAAAATCAAAACTCAAATGGAAGTGTAGATGTATGAACGGACACTCAAACACTAAAAACAACAACAAAAGAGTGTAGAACTCCGCCGCGCCTACCAGTCCAGAATCTGCAGCCCAAACGCTACATATGCCTGGATAGAACCAAAACTATCAGAATCCAAATAAAGTTGTCGCCTCAATTTAAGAAAAAAGTGATGCTACAGTTGTAACAGTTTTCCAATGAAAACACCGTCCCAAGTGCTCCCTAACGACTCCTTTCTGTGTGAAGTTGGAGCAGCTACATGTGACAGTTGGTGCCTGAGGATGTCCACTGTAATATCATTGCATTTTTACAACTTAGCTGCGTTTTATCATAACTGAATTAGCTACCATCCACTGGATTTTAGGATGTAAAGATAATGACATTATCCGCCTCATGATTCAGATCCGCTCCCAAATTTTAATGAGCTCCTCCTTGGCCCGTGCTACACCCTTCCTTTTCCATTAACGTTGGGACAGAAGATTTTTCATAATCCTGCTGACAAACAAGCAAACAAAACAAACCAACGCAAACATTTCCTCTTTGATGGACGTAAGAGTGAGTTACAGTTCTTGTGCGTTGGGTTACTTAAACGTCTTTGTTTATTTCCATTGTGTTGTTAATTTTTTTGTTAAAATAATAATGTCTCCTCTCTCACACAAATTTCCAAATGAAAATATGTTACATAATTACTGATTATCATTACATCCTCAGATTCACAGAGGCTTGTTTTTGGTCCACAATGAATCTTAATTTTACGTAACTGATCTTGAGCATGGTGTCGTAAATATTGTAAATAATTTGATGTAAACATGTCGAGGTATTGATGGATGTAATGTTGAAATGTCATCCTTGTGCTCAATAAATCTTTCTTTTGGACATTTTCTTTTCTATACTGTCACTGTCTTTTTTCCTACACGCCTTACATGATAACACGCCTCATGTACACTTTCTATCGCTCAAAACCTCCAGTGATGAGCTTCAACAAAAGCACCCTGTACTGCACACACACTGTCTGTCAGCCTGTGTGTGTGAGACAGATGCTGTGACAGATGACAGCTGAGTGCTAACAGAGCCCCTGCTTTTCAGACAAGCAGCGACAGATGGGTGTTCATCCACAGCAGAGACCAAACCAGCAGCCCAGGTCACAGTCTCTAATCACACCTGGAACAGTGAAGGATGCAACGACAGCTAGTGTCTTTTCTGCTCGTTCAACCAGGGAGGCCGTGACATCTTTTAAAAGTCACTGACTACATACTGAATTCATAGAAAGCCACAATGAGAGGAGATTATGACGGCCTAAATGAAGTGTGTCAGAGAGACGAAAGGATGAGATGTAGCGAGCAAGGTGACAAAAAGTTCGCAGTCAAATCACCAGGACGCCGAATCCAAACATACAGACGCAATCTCTCATTTGTTACAGTTGAGCCTCCCGAGACGATTGAATTACGCCTGTCAGTGTGGCGGCGATGCTTTGATCGATCAAAACTCGAGACCGAAAGACAGGCAAATGCAAAGACAAGAGAATGACAAGATTATATTTTCATTTACATCTACATTTTTTATTTCATACTAAAATAAGTAAACCAGTGGTTTCCAAAGTCGGGGGCTGGGGGCCGCGAGACAGAGAGGGCAGCCGTGAGATGCCTTCCAAAATACTAATCAAAAAATAAATTAATTAAAAAATAAAAATAAAATAAATTACAATTGTATATTTAACCCATTATTGTACAAATTCTGGTTATATTTGTCCTTAAATAACTTTAAAAATAATATTATGGCTGTTAGGCTGTTGTTATTTTGTGCTGTACTGATGCACGTGTAGGCCTACTGGTGCGTTTACATGACTGTGCACAATGTTATGTAATGTGTCGATGAGGGTCCCCAGTCTCTGGCATCGCTATTTTGGGGGTTGCTGGCTGAAAAGTTTGGGAACACCTGATGTGAACTGTTAACTTTAGAACAACATTTTTTTTTAGCTTTATTTTCTTCAGGGGAGGTTTCACTGAGAGCGAGCCCTCTTTTTCAGAAACACCACGATCACACTGACACAGTGACACTGCCCAGTACAACCACAGTGTGATCTGCAGCCACTGGGCAGCTCTACTGGAGCAACTGGTGTTAAGGACCTTGCACAAGGGCCCTCAGTGGTGATAATGAGGGTGGGGCAAAAAGTTCACTTCACTTTCACCACTCAGATCCCTAAAAGTCAAATTTTCATATTAATTATTGATGAATGCAGCTTGGGTAAGCCTAGTCGATACGATTGGGTAAATTACCAGCCAACAGTTTTGTGCTGCATCATGCCTGAATGTCAGTTGGAGTTTGAAAACGTTCAATGAAAACGTTGAAAACCTTCGAATAAGAAAATGACGGACTGATTCCTACCTGCGCCCCCAGACTCAGTGACATGATGGTGTCTTCAAAGGCAGAGTGAGTGTCCACATGAGGAGGAATACCTGAAATTTTCACAAATTCATAGAAATAAAACAGACAATTCGAAGCTCATCAAGTTTCTTTAGCATTTGAATTTGGTTGAACCCACTGAACCTTTTGTAATGTCTGCAACTAAATCTGATTTTATGTGAGGGACAATAAAAACAGATCAGCATAAAAATAAAAACCAATTCCCTTTTTAGAACCTTTATTTCAGCCCAGGCCTGCATGTTCAAAAGCTCCTGCTGCCACCTTGTGGCACATGTTGGGAAAACTCCCATGTGAGTGTGTACACCATTATTTTGTTAAAAACTTCAACTCAGAGGTTAAAGTAATTTGGCACAGATTACAAATTTAATCTAATCAAGCCAATAAATAATTTTAGTTTAACAATCTTTTACTTGTCACCCTTTTCATGTGCAGCTGCAGCTTGTGAATATACAAAACGAGCCCACGTTCATTCTAACATCACTGTTATTATCTCTCTGTGGTTCCCATGGTTCTCTGCAGGGTTCTCTGAACTCCATGTCTGTTTTAGCACATCACAGTAACTAAATATGGGTCTGATTAGGCACTGAACCATTTATGGATATAAACAACCAAATATTCTCTGTGTGTGGTCAGTCATGTTTACATTTCCTTGATGATGTCCTGCAAAAGCTAAATTTAAAGTTTAAAACAACTATGACAAACTTTATTTTGTGTTGGTTCTGGTGCCCCCTGTTGACAAAAGTGGTAGCATTTTGTGTCATAAAGATCTTTGTTTTAGAAGTGAGAGAAAACAAAACATATTTTTAATACTATTATTCTTTTTAACACAGCTCTTTGCAGCATGCAGAGCAATGCTGTAACACCCTTCATCTATTTGTGTCTGTGTAAATATAAAAACTGCAATGTGACGATGGTGAAACTAAGTAAACTTCATAAACTTTACATGTAATCCTAAAGCAGACAGCAACAGATTTGGTTGCTCGGTTACAATAATTTGTTTAAAGCTTATATTATCAACATTCCCCGTGTTACATAACTGTCTGCAGAACAATTCCGGATCAACTTTGAATCCTTTCAAATCCCCCAATTCTCTCCATCTGTTGAACACTGACCGGGGTGACTCATGTTTTTGTGTCTGGCCCATCACTGTCAGCTATCACATTCAGCTTTTTTTTGCTCTTCTGTCAATTCTTTTCTCTTAATTTTTTTTTTTGCTGATTTCACAAAAACTGCAAAAAATAACACTGCAAATAAAATTTGTTGTAAGAAAAATCTCCTCCTGCTTCCTTTAAACAAGCTTATGCACAATTCACTGCCAAACTTTGCTCGGGAAAATGAAAACAAAGGCTCTTCTGATCATTAGAGACGTGTCTGGGGTAACTCACCCTGTCCAGACTCATACTGGTTGACAGTCAGCTGGTCTGGCATGATGTCGATGTGTTTGGTCTTCACGCATCGCTCCAGGACAGGAAGACACTCTGGAGGAATACCTGGTAACACACAAACATATAAGCTCCTCTCTTAATAATTTTCTACTCATCGGTTTCTGGAAGCATTGCAGTTAAAATGAACTTCTCTGGAGAAAAGACGAGAATGTTTACCTGCAGCTAACGGCTTGTCCTTATCAACGTTGTTGTTGTCGTAGCGAAATTCAAAGCCGTAATGTTTGACTCTTCTGTGCCTCAGGGCTTTTTGAGCTACAAAATTACATCAGAATGAAGTTCGTAAATTAGCTTCAATTTCTTGTATTGCGTTTGTGGATTGCATCAAACAGATTTGCCCATTTAAATGATACAAATTTACAATTATTTATAATTATTGTCTATTACCTAATATGAGTGTTCTGGTGCACATTTTTACATTATTTTTCTACATAACAGCGTATGCCTGATTTGACACAGTACATTTACTATAGTACTGTGTTTTAGTACAATTTTTGAGGTACTTGTACTTTACATGAGTATTTCTATGCTGTGCTACTTTATACTTGTACTGTATACCTTACTTTGCTACATTCATCTGATAACATTTGTTACTAGTTACTTCGCATTAAATCAGACTAAATTAATACAAAACCTGGATCAGCAAACTAGTTAGAATCATTATGAATTAAGTTATAAAACTACGCAGCAGCTCATAATTTAGTATAACTTAGCTACACATGTAGCAGCTGCAACATCAGTGATGCTAACACACGACTGCACTGAAGGCACTAATTATAATCCAGCAATATAATTTCTATTTCTCTAAACATTAAAACCAATTATGCTTAAAGTAATACTTGCTTTATGTAAGTGTTGTCTTAAATGCAGAATTTGAATTTGTAAAGGTTTGTTTTTACACTGTTGTGTTGCTGTTTTTGGACTTCGGTTTCCGATCAAGTTTGTGGA
>JAQFJA010000024.1:12927302-12941269 GCA_029874485.1 Naso brachycentron
CTTGAACTTTACTGCCCAGGGACAATTCATTATCAAAGCTTACTTTGTCAAACAGTTAGCTTGTAACTGTGTGACATATTCTGCTGTGCATATTGTCATCAGTCAGTGCATTCATTAAAATCTGCAAACAGTATTTTGAATTGCTTTTAATGAAAAAAACAAACACTTAATTGGATTTCCAAAGCTGTTAGGTCTTTGAGAACCAAAAATCAAAAGAAAAGAACAGTTATTCAAATAGTACCCGTCAAAAGCTGTAACACTAATAGATGCACTCTCTATCTTACATTATAGTGCATTATGCAAGGATGGGTTTGTGTATGCGCATATCTCTCTGTGATTGACTGTCATGGATGTGTTGTCTGCATCTCCCACAGTCACTCATACAATGGTGCAACTGTGTCACCCGTGCAACGTGTAGAATAGCATAGTTTACTGCGTGGTTGGAACCACACACGCACACACACACATATGCACACACTCCATACAGGGTCTAGGCCTTGGTTTATCTGTGGGTTGACTGGGCAGTTCAGGCCTTTTCTGTCACTCCTCTTTTGTCTTCCCGAGAAAGATGACAGTGGAAAAGCTCTGCTTCTTCCTCCCTTGTCCATTTCTGTCCTGGTCTTCCTCTCCCCCTCTCCTTCTTCTGTCTTATGGCATCTGTCCGCCGGTTTGGATCATGCTCTAGCTGCCAGTTGAGAAATTCACATCAAAATGGGAATGGAAGAAGCTGGAAGCGTCGGAGCGTTGCTCCCGAGTGGCTGTTGGGATCTCGGATTAAGGCACAGGGAGAGGAGGAATATGACTGGAACAGAGAGACAAGAGCAGCTAAGGCCAAAGCAGCCTCACAGGCAGGTGGTTTTGATCCTCTGTATCTTTGTGTTTGTGTGTTTTTCCATCTTCTCTCACCATTTCTTCCTATCTGGTTAAATTATGTAATATTGTTGCTGAAAAAATGAATTTGATCAAAAGTGGGTTGTTTGCTATTGAAACTTCATAGAAGTATTATTTTGAAACAAAGACAAGTTTAATTATAGAGTATGTGCCTGTGTCCGTGGGAGTGGATTGTTGAATGCTGAATCAAAAGGCTTGTAATGTCTGCTGTCATCATATTAGATTGTCAGTGACATCAGCCCTGTTATGTGGGTTTCAGAAACACACACAGCAACGGTGTCATTAGATCATTCATGGCATGTGAATGACATCACTGTTGAGAAGGGTCACTTTATGCAACCCTCATAGTTCCCACTGTGTGCTGGGGAATTCAGTCTCATGGGTTTCAAGTTTTTCAAACTATTCACAGGATAAGAAGAAGATAAAATGAAACAGTTTACAATCAGTAGTGTACTAAACTTATCAAATGTTGATTTATCTTGTTTTGACCCTATACAGTATGAACATGACACGACTGAATACTAAGGTTGTTTTCACACCTGTAGTTGGTTCATTTGTTTCTACTCAGTGGATGAGTTGCTACTCATTTGTATTTTCCCTTTGCTGCAGTTTGGTTTCACAGAGGCAAAATTTCAAGTGAACCAATGTATTGTATTAAAAAAGCGTGTGGGAGTTATGTGGGTCATGTGGGCCATTCTGCTCATTGGTCAGAAATCATGTGGGTTTTAGCACAAGGTCTGATGGGCAGAGAAAAGGTATTTAAAAATGAAAAATTCAGCTATCTAAAATAGACTGGCAGAAGTGGCATTTTTTTTCTAATTGCTGTCATTGTTTTGGCCATATACTAAGCCAAAGCCCTGTATAGGCTTAATATGCTGTACATGTTTCATCGCTGCTCCAGGTCAACTCTTAAATCATGTTCGTGTCACGACTAACTGCTACTGTACAAAGTCGTCCTCAGTCTGTAGCGCACAGCACAACTGGCTACGGAAGATGGTTTAGTCCAAAAATGTTCAAATCTTTCTGCAGTTGAGGTGCACTGAAATTTGATCACACTCATACCACAAACGCACCATACCAGAGTTTGTGCAGGTGTTGGCCAAGTTGTTTTGGTACACACCTGGGTTTGGTTACTGTGTTCACACTTACCAAACGAACCGCACTTACAGGGAACATGAGAGTTCAATTTAACTGAAGCAAACGAAGCAGGTGTGAAAACACTCGTAAACAACAAATAATGGTGCCATATTTTAAAGTTTAAATCCACAAAACTGACTTTGCTTGCTCTTTCAGCAGTAATGAAATTAATACTTGATTTTCTTCCTGCTTTCCAGCACAGACTGATATAATACAATAGTGATTTCACCTGGAATATGTCAGGCTTACCCTTCTGTTTGTTTGTCTCTGGTAGTTTGTTGTAGTAATACTCTGCTTTTAAGAAGTGCACAGTCAGATTTGGCAGTAGTGCCTAAGACAGGATAAAAAGAGCAGTAGCAGCTTCACATATCACAGTTTGCTACCAGGAGAGCCTTAATTGGTTTGTTCATGCAGACAAAATAGATGTGTTGTGATCAAAATAATGTGACACACTGCACAGCATTTTTGGCCAGACTAGTGAGGATATTTGTGTAGCTCACTTGACCACTCCGCTTCACCTCACCTGTAATTTATTGGTCAGCAGTAATTCACACTGTATGTTTTTTTTACACGCATCCTTTTGCTTCATATTTTTTGTTTTATTTGTTTACACTGCCAGCCTTTTCTGGTCTTCTTTTCTTTGCCCATTTCCAAGACTTCTAAGTTTGAGTTGTAAATGTTTACACCAAATGTGACTGCCTAAGCAGACATGAAAGAACAAATTATATTCTTTTCCTCAGGTCAACCCTACAGTTTGTAATATCCCCAATCTGGTGACAGTTTCAGGAGTGTCATTCATTAAGCAGAGTGCTTACAGTTTTAGAATTGAAAACAGTTCAAATAAAGAAAAGTTAAAGCCCTTCCAGACAAGTTTTATTTTGTAATGATTGTAGCGGTGCGTGAGGACAAGGCGGTACTTCTTACTGTCGTATCTTGTCTAGTGCAAGTGTTTGTTTTGGAAGAGAGTGAAAGAAACATGCCATTTATTATGTCCTCATTACTGAACAATACCAGTTCAGCTATAAATATGAAATATTGAAATTATCGAAATGAAAAATAACCACCTGCTTCCAACCATAAATAGTGAAAAGAAGAGCAGTGAATCAGTCATGCTCTTGAACAACAAATCATCTCTTGTGGTCTGTGTGCCACAAAGCATTTCGAGTGTTTTTGCTGACTGAGCAGCCCGGGTACAGGCAGTGTAAGGACAAGATAGTAACCTGTAATCTCCTCACTGATGGTCTCATTTGCTGATGTAGCTGATATGTGAGGCCTCAGTATAAAAATTGAAACTGCTTCACATTACCAGTTTAAAGTTCCTTGTAAGGACTAATAACTGATAGTAAGGAGCTTATAATATCCAAAATATAACACATTCTTAAAAAAATGTGCAAGATTTGCATGTTGCACTACTTTGGTATTGCGCATATTTGGATTTATGGACTGTTTATAGTTTGTGTAAATATCCATTACTCACCTTATAGTTATTGACAAGTCCTCTGGATGAAATCATCATTGTTTCTGTTTTGACATTAACATGATTGTTTGACTTTGCTGAAATCAGAGATTATAATAACTGAGACCTAAGCTCTCCTTAGCTACCATCATGTATGTCTGTTATGCCAGTCAGCAATCAACACTCAGTCTATTTTCGGTCTTTTTTAGCCTTTGTTTTTAAATTCCAAGAAGTCCAAAAGAGTGACCCGTTTCCTTTCCCTGCCCCCTCCCAGGTGAGCTTTCAGTCTCTCTGGTCGCTGCCAACCTTTGTACTTAAGTAAAACATTTTGTCCCATGATGAGTTTTTACAAAACTGTGAGTCAGACTGAAAATATGTTGACCTTACCTCAACCAACAAAGTGTGTGTAAGAGAGGGGCAGAACTGAACCGATGCATGAGGGTAGTGCACGCGCGCGCATGCGCGCGTGTGTGTGTCTGTGCTTCAGCATCTTTTATGCCAAAAAACATGATCTGACTCTTGCGTCACTTTCCTGCCATCACTTCTCCTGTCTGTGCTGTGTCTCTCTAATAGATATGGATCTAGGCATCTAAGGCTGTATTTGTTTTTTTAACAAGCTCAAACAAACACAGAACCGTCAGCTTCAATGTCGGTCGAAGACAGCGGCTCCCAACCTTTCTGAATGGGGAAAAAGCCAAAATATAAAATCAGTAAATAGAAACAGATATGTTTCAGTGTTTAATCAGTGTGTGTGAACTAAATTTTGGGTTTCAGTGCTGGTGAGAAAATTTGTTCTAAGTGATAAGAAGCTAATAAAATTGACCTAAGTCACAATGGCACAGATATCAGCTTCCTGTGCTTATCTGTGATTGTAATTGTTTGTATGTGGTAAATAAAAAAGTTTATCTGTGAGTACTTCCCATGGCCACGTTTTAAAACAGAGTTAAAAGTAAACTTTGATAATAAGGGCAAAGGTTTTCGCAAACATCATTGGCTGAAGGAGTGCTTTTTAAGGTTACATCCTATTTGACAGCAGTTTTCAACTGGAAAGTTGGTCCTTCAAGGGGTAACATAATATATTTTAGGGTTGATGATATGTTAACAAAGTTAGAAATTAAATTTAAAAGAAAAGTCAGTTTAAATGGTGCTGGCTGGTGGTTTTTGTTACCTTTGGACAGAGCTATGCTAGTCTGTGCTACGCTATGCGAAAAAGCTGCTGGCTGTAGTCATGTATTTAAAAGTAGGATATGAAAATCCACATCAGCCTCTCTGCAACAATGTGGCAAAAGCAAATAATCACAAACTCTCTAAATATGAATTATTGGCAAGATCTGCCATGCAATTTTTATTTATTTTTTTAACTTTCTCCAGTTTTGCTGGCTGACTTTTAGAATCAAACAATTTGACAGCGGAACATCACTTTGACTGGACAGGTTACAACATATATGCAGTCTGTGACCAGAGGTCATTAGAAGACGTGGTATCTAGGGCCCAACCGATATATCGATACAGATATCAGCCTATCGCAGATACAGCATTATTGGTGTAAACTGTCATTTAAGGCTGGAAAAAATGCTTGGACTATTGATTTGAAATGGTGTAATTATACAGATGGTCGAGCAGAAGGCGGTCCATTGTTTCACAACTAATAATAAGTGATGTGTTTATAGTTCAGTGCACTGCTGTTTGAAATAAAGTTTGTTTAATTGCAAGATATCCTGCCTCCATTATCATATTGGTGTCTAAGAGCTTCTGCTGTAAGAAATGATCACCTTGGCTGATTGCAAGAGTATTTATAAAACATTTTGAATGCATTTACACCCCATCTGGCTTAAAAGATCTAAAAAGAAATTGATCCTGCAAGCTCGCTGTTGGTAATGATGGAGTTGTCTCCATGTGTTGGGCACTAATTTTAGCACAGATGCTGCTGTTGATTTGAAATACTTGAGCCAGAACCAACATAACATTTTCAGTGATGCAAGCGCCAGTCTCTGCTTTTGTAACAGACCTTTGTGGGAGTATAGAAGTCAAAACTGAAACTAGCTTTTTCCATTATTTGTTTTGCCAAGCTTTGCTAGCAACCCCAATGAATTATAAACTTTTCTGTGTGTGTGTGTGTGTGTGTGTGTGTGCTGACCTGCTGTCCCTTGGCTGTTTTTCACATTTAACCAGTGGTGTGACGTATAGCCATAACAACGTAACAGTGGTAATCATGTTGGCAGTGATGATAGTTAATGATGATGACGGCCATTTATCTGGAGTTTATAGGTCTGTGTGTGTGTTCGTGTGTCCCCAAAGGTATGTTTGAACAGCTCACACAAAGCTCCCATCACATAGTGACAGCCAGGGGGTTGTGGGTAATCTGGTCTGTCTTTCTTTAAACAATATAGTCCTTCTTCACTCTCAATAGGCTTCTTATTTTCAACAAGGCCTCGACTTTTTCCCCCTTCAAACATTTTATTCATGAGTTGGTATTTCAATTGTGCAGTTCTGAAATGTTATTGTGAAAAGAGAAGAGAAGTGATTTAAGTTTGACACAGTGTGCTGGAGGACATAATTTTTCAAAAAATAAATAAATAAATAAAATAATAATAATAATCAGACGAGGTCTAAATGTTGGTAACTATTCTCCAGTATAACAAAAACAATAAGATGTCAACCTGTGAGAAGATTTAGGGGTCCAAACCCAGTGCTTCAACAACTCAATACAAGTGTTTCTGAAACCTTTTACACTCAAAAAGCATTTTTTGTTATTTTGTTGCACTTTTATCAAGTCCTCTCAGTCACGTCTGTTGTATCATCTTGTGGATTTTTATCATTTCAGGGGAGACACAAGTCTCTCTGAAAAGTTCCAAGATTGTGAATGAAGGTTGAGCAAACAAAACACTCATGATAAGAAGATGACTAAATATAGCACATCATGACCTTGAAGTGTTAAACCATCATCAGCTTGATTGGATTAGTGCATCCTTGTAGCCAGCAGGTGATTTTTGTCTCGGAGCAAATCCTTTGTTTAGCATGTTGCTTTGTTTTGCCTTTTATAAACTGTATAGTGACACTGGTCAACATCCTGCCCACGTTGTTTTCACTCAGCATGGAAGCTGTGATAGGGGTTGTTTGGAGCATTGAATGTAACATTTGTCACGTCAATCATAGCAGATTTAAGAGCTTAGCTGAGCCATTTTTTGGCAATAATTCTCGTGCTATTTTTCAGGCCCCTTGTGGGAAGATGACTTCCTCATTCTTAAACTGGCCTGCACGGCTCTGATTGGCTCTGTTGTTTCTAAAATCGTGAAAACAGCTGTTGTTGTTTTCATACCTTTTTCCAAATGAGTGTAACTCACTGTATCTTCTGTTATAGTTTGAAACCTCTATCTGTTGATCACCTTCAGACATTGATCAGTTCTGCTGGCCGTAGGTTTCTGTCTAGTAATGTAACGTAAAGTCACCCATGCAGGTTGAGGTGAAAGAAAAGGCTGTTGCGGTATAATTGTACGTGAGTATAACACATATTTTACTCTGTGATTTATGTGGCAGCAGTCATGTCACTGTCCACTTTCTAATTAAGAAGACTGATGTAAAGATAATAAATGCCTGCAGCTCTGCGCTCCTTCATGCAGACAGCAAAACCTTTTCTTTATATTTAAAAAACATGCGGTATTGGCTTTTAATTTGAAAAATGTGTGCAGAGGTGAAAACAACATGGATCCTGCCTTTTAAGGAGCTATTCCTTCTGTGTTATCCTTCTTGCAGGAACCATAATTGTCTTCATTGAGAGGGCAGGGCAGGAAGTGGGTTTGGGGGAGGCATTTTTTGACCATCGCGTTTACACACATACACGTACACACCCGTGTCCTGAATTTCCCTTAATGTGTTTGTCAGAGAGAAAAGACAGAAAAGCGCTAGGATAGACTATGATGGAGCTGTGGATGTGTTTTGGTGGGCCTCGAGGAAGATGATGGCCGCCCATATGTGTATTCTTCGTCGTCTGTGGTTGGGTGTGTGTGTATTTTGCCCCAGGAATGTAATGACATCAGAGGGGCTAGTGTTTCTGTTGGAAAGCAGAGGAAGACGGACAGAAAAATGTCGGCACAATAAAACAAACCGAGTTTACATGGCTTCTCCACCTCTTCACTCCATCAGTCTGTCTGCTCTCCTCCATTTGTACCTTTACTCGCTGAGATCATTGTTTCTCCGCCTGTCTTCTCGTGCTTTCTCTCTGACCCCGTCTCCGTCTTTCTCTCTCTGTCTCCCTCACCTCTCTCGCTCTATTTTTATCCGCTCTCCCACTGAGCTCACATCTGGATCTTATTGACAGAGTGAACAGCCCTTCAGCCATAAAAGACTCTGCACTCAGTGTGTGTGTGTGTGTGTGTGTGTGCGCGTGTGTGTATATACATACAGTACATGCTTGTGTGTGTGCCTGGCAAAGTATGGTACACCTAAATCTAAATGCCTCTTAAATAAAGGAATATTCCACCAAACCACACATGCATTAACACATTAGAGCTTCAGAAGCCGCTACAACAAAGCCAGGATTTGTTGAGACAGAGACTGCTGAAGAGCAACGTCTGTAGTTTGTTTTGTGTCACCCTAGTTTACAGTAATTTGCTTTGAAAAATGCATTTTTTAACATAAGAACTGCTATAATTTAGAATATTTGCATGCAATAAAATGTCACTTGAATTGATTGAAAATATAATCAGATCTGTTTATGGATACGACTACCGCAGCATCGTAATATCACATTGTTTGATTAGCCTTATTCACAATTATTACAGTCACTGTGGTAAAATTGATAGCTGTGTAATAATCTAATGTATTTCCACATCCTTTTCAGTCATTAGATAAGTGGTTGTTATGTAATTATCAGTGTAATTAACGATTAACTGAATTTTGCTACAGATTTAATTATGTATGTATCAATTGTAAAGTGAAGCAATTACTAGTTATTAATCGTGTTATTGGTACTCTAGTCGTGTAGAGATTCATACGTACGCCATAAATCTAATGACTGTCTGCAGTCTGAGGTGAGCAGCCATTAGGGTCGACTCCAGACCTTTCGACCTCTCATTCATCACCTCTGTCTCACCTCTGTGTCAGCTAAACGCTGCAAGCATGAACCTACGGAGACTTAACTGCTGGTTACATGACAGCCTCTTATCTTCCTAATGACTGGCTGCACTCCTGGTGGAAAGAAAGAAAGTCTGAGCGACCGACTGTTTGAGCGTCTCTTCCTGTTTCCTGGTGAGAACTGAGTGTGAATGGGTCGATATGGGTAAGCTACATGCACAGAGCTAATACTAATAGATGACAGTGATAATGGGAAGTGTAGAAGAGCATGGAATGAGGCTCAGTGGTCATCATGTCAGACTCATCCGGTCTCTCTCATTTCTGTGGCAGGTTGAGGTTCATGAGATAATGGTAACTAGATTTGTTTACACGTAGGATCACAACATAAAGACATGGGATTTTTCCACAGTGGCTATAGTGATTGAAAGAGCTTCTGTTTTGGTTGGATGTGTGTGTGTGTGTGTGCGCACATGCACACTCTATTAATAGGAAGAGGACTGGTGCAGGCCTGGGAATGTTGTCCTCTCTGGAAAAACAACCCCCCCCCCACTCTGTCCCTCTCGCTTTCTCTGCCTCTCCATGGGAGATAGGACTGAAATGATGGGGAGGGAGAAAAAGACAAGATAAGGGGGGCGAGGGAGGAAGGTGGAATGGGAGAAAATGAGAGAGCCGGGAGGGAAGTTGGCATCATCCAAATGCAAAAGCAAATTATTATTGCTCAGTTTTTCCGCCACCATTTTTCTTGTCTGCTTGTTTAGTTGTTTTGATTCCGTTTGTGTCATCCAACATCTGAAACTTCTATTGTGGTTTTCAAGTGAAGCTTTTAATTTGTTTTTTCATATTTTATGACATCACCCCCACAACAAAATCATAAAAACAAATTCACAACTTCACAAGTTCAACCATGAGATAATGTATTTATTCTTCCCCAACAGCCAAAATGCCGAATGTCAGCAGTAAACTAGTGAGCAACAGCAGGCACCATGCAGTTGTGTTTCCAGTCTTCAGTCCAGCCTCTGACTGAACTCAACAGACATCTAACTCTTTTCGTTTTCCCCTCTCCTCTCCGTATGCTCATGTAGTGAAGTGCATTTCCACTATAAAGACAATGAAGCAAGACTCATTACAGAACAGATTAGCGCTCCGTGACTCGCTGCTGCAGACAGGCTGAAAACAATCCCCTCATAAATATCAAAAGTTTAAAAAAATAAACTGAGCTGTCCTCCCACTGGTGAACGACTCTCGATCAGAGCAGAATCCAGGGTTACCTCAGGTGTGTATTACTCCGAATGCTCTGGTCTGCCTGACTCTCTCACAGGTCATCATCAGCAGTTTTCTGTTGGCGTCGGTGCCTCCACTCCAACTTCCAAACCACATAAAATGCGAAGCTCAGTTGTAAGTGTAACAATCGAATGTTGATGTTAAAATTTCCAATGTCAACCTTATGACCGAAGCTTTGAAGTGCCTAACTATTCTGTTCAGCTCCAGAGAATCGTCATTTAATTTTCGAGGGCTGGTCTGCATCTTCACAGCCATCTCTCGATATTCCGCCTGCTTTTTGTTTAAAATATAATTACACAAAGTGATGCTGCTTGTTCTTGTTTGAATAACAGTCTATTGAGTTGTAAGTTCCCAAAACAGGTCATGACAGATCTATTGATCAATACATGGTGAGCATTAGCTGTGCTGTAAGGGCAAGGAAAACTGTGTTTTCACTCTGTTGCTCCCAGCGCTCTAAAAATAGTTCTCACATTTCACTGAAGGTTTATGTCTGCGCTGATATATGTATATTTGCATGCACAGTACATTCCCCCTTGTACAGTATGTGTGGATGGATGGATTGTGTGTGTGTGTGTGTGTGTGTGTAAGTGTGTGTGTGTGTGTGTGTGTTTTGTTACCTGGATTCCTGCGTTCCACTAATTTTGGCTCAGGCTGGGAAGCTGACCAATGCAACAAGGAGGGAGGGAAAATAAAAAGAAAAAAACAGGAAAAGAAAGAATGAGAAGATTGACTTCTTATAATAATTCCTTTCATTCTAAGGCAGAGATCCCAGGGGTTATTTTTGTCCCCTCTGAGGAGCCGTAGCAATAAACAGGCTGACTGTGATGTAATCTCTTGTCTTTTCCTTGTTCTTCTTCTTTTCCCTCCTTCCTCTTCTCCGCCCTTTTTTTTTTTTGCCTCTCCAAGATTAAAGTTTAGTTTCTTTTAAATGTTTTTGAATTATGACTTCAGACTGAAAACAGTTCATCATATGTGGCCCAAGGGACTGCGAATAAAAACTTCAGGCACGCTGAAAAAGACTTCTGTAGGGTTTCTCTTGGAAATAAACTTCGGTATCTATCATATAAATCAATCTCTGACAGTTCAGTATAAATTCATGTTAATGCAAAGTACTTTTTAGGAGTCTTTTTAATGCCACAGACATTTCAAAGCGCCACATTTTGGATGACGGGATGAGAGGTTTTGGACAGAGGTACAAACTGGTACAAATGGAAAGGAGACTATCCTTTAGTTTCAGTTTAGTCAGTGTGCTTTTTCTGATATAATCACTCCCTCTGAGAGCCACACTGGGACTGAGCCCGTATCGCTCTCTCTCACACACACACACACACACACACACACACACACACACACACACACGCAACACTGCCATATATGGAGAGAGTGAGAGGAAATCAGGCAGGCCTGAAACAGGGGGTCTCTTTTCTTCTCTCCCTTTTTTTCCATTTTCTCTGGCAACCCTAAAGTTCACTGGCAGCTCTCTCCTTCCTCCTTCAGGCTGTCATCCTCCACTTTAGTTTGCTCTCTTATCCGGCTTCTTGAGTTCCTATTTTGCCACGCCACCTCAGTCCAAAAGTGTCTCTCTCTCTCTTTCAATAGATGTTACACACCTGGTTTTTTGGAATTCTCTCTCTAAACCATTATAAACTTTCCTCCCTGGCTCCATCATGAGTACACATTAACTAAATGCCCCACTGCCCACCAGCCTCTGTTCAAATAGACCATTGATATTAGCTTAGTCCAAACACACGGTTCACAGGAGAGTACGGCCATTAGGAAATAAGTCAGTTTTAATCTAGAGTATAAGCAAACAAAGCAGCACTTCCACTGCCACTGATATAGCGAGACAAAGGCTATTATTTTCTGCTTGGCTGTTTGTTCATGCTTCATAGCCATCGACTGTTTTCTGCAGACGCATTCTCTTTCAAAGTGTTTTTGAGTCCGAGCCCCGCTGGTGACCCTCATATTTGACATTTCATAATGTCTTGGTGGTTTGGCTTGACTCACAAGTTGTAAACCACTTTGTGCATTATAGCAGCTGATATCAGTGTTTGGCAACATGAGGTTCCCGTGGGTAACCAACAATACTTTGGCTGAATTGTTGAATCAGTGTGTTTTTTACTGCAAACTACCTCCAATAGTTCTGGTTGTGTTTGCATCATTGGTCCTGAGTGTTGGTTTTGTTGGTATAACCTTGGCTGCTGTCTTAAAGTTAGTACAGAAATTTTGTAATTATGTTTCCTTACAGTGAATCAAATGAAGCCTTTTAGACCTCTGAAAGTTCGGACACTGTTAGTGAATATTTTGACAAAGCAGTAGTTAATGTGTACAGTAAAGATGACTGAAAGAACCCCCTGTGGCTTTTGTGCTCTGTGTGTGTGTGTGTGTGTGTGTGTGTGCAGCTGTGGAGGAATGTGACTGTTTCATGTGAGCAGTTATAAATGAATCCACTTTCCTGGGAGTATCCGGTATCGAGAGTGTGTGTGTGTGCGTGTGTGTGTGTGTGCGTGCGTGCGTCTGTAGTGGAGATAAAGAAAATGTTTCCCTTTTTTAGTTCTGTCCCACTGGGAGGACAACATATGGGAGGGTGGTCCTCAATCAGGCTCTCCTCTGTTCACATGAATGACGAGCGCGAAGGAGCTCTTATGTTTGACATCACTTTGAGCAGACAAGCTTATGTAAGATTATTTGCCTGTGTAAAATGTAACGTCTGTTGCAGTGAAAAAACTTGCAAGAAGAGAATAGATTTTTTCACAATGAGCAACTTGGATATTTCTGGTCAACTTGTGTTTAAAGAACCTAAAATAACGTATGGCCGTGGTATAAAAATCTACGGCTGTCATACCTTGTAGATTTGCTTATTTATGGAATTGAATTTTACTGTATAAATGTTTGAAACTTTAATATGTTCCAAAATAATTACAGTGCCATGAAAGTCTCATACATTTGCAGCCAAAAAAGGAACTGTCACTTTTCAACAGCTAACCTACTTTCTGGCTGTGTGGTGTGTTCTGTGGACAAGCAACAGACCTTTTCACAGACTCATTTGACATGTCACAGGAAGAAAGCGCAGGTGCAAATATAAAATGAGGGATGGCTGAGTTCCATTTGGCTTCTTCAGTTTCAACTTTCTGGTTTTTATGCATGCTGGCTCTCTGTCATGATGTCATGGCTCACTTGGACACTTGAATATAACAGAACGATCTCATTATTAATGTTGATAGGAACACCTGTGCTTTCTCTAGTACGATGAGTCAGAACGTCTGTTGTGAAAAGGCCTGCTGTACGAACATTAAAGCTGCAGCCGGTAGCTTTGTGGTAAACATTGATAAGTTGTTTGTATTCTGTTAAAAAAAAAAAAGTCATAATACCCATAGACAGCTGTAAGCAAGTAACGTGGTCTGAGAGTATCGCAAGATCTCTGTGTTTTTCCATGCCTCTGTATTCAGAGTTGGTAAAAATCCTATCGCTCCGTTATCTTTGCCCAACCAGTGACCCTCACTGTTCTCTCTGTCCTAATTGGCCGATCTATGCTGCACTTCTTAGCAAGAAGTGACATTGGTATGGGCTGATTGACTATTGGAACAAGTGACGTGTCTTATGCTCTAACTCGCCTTTGCTGACTACAGAGTGTCTACAGGCGACACCATCAAAGATGGTGGGCACACGTAGCAATGAATCTCTGGATATGCTGGGCCGCAAAGGATCCACAGGTTGGATGCTTCACAACGGGGGATTTGTCAGCTGCATTTAAAGGAGCCACCGAAATGGGTCAGCCTTCGACGCTCTGCTGTGGCACAGTCAGTCTATGAATACACCTTTGAGGGGATGCGGCCCCTGAATTGAGACAGAGCTATCAAGTACAATAGTACTGAGACTTTACCTTGAATATATGCGTTTCTCCACTTCACAGATGTTCTATTCACTAGCCTAACTGCTGGTTGCTAGGGCACTTTTCAACAAACCACCCGAAAAGATGGTTTTTCCAGATTGTCAGAAAAGGACAAAGAGGAGGAAAGAGGCAAGCAAGAAAGTAAAGTAGCGTGTCCTGCTGTAACATATTAAGTAAGCTTGTGTGCAGGAATATTTTAATTGTTTGTGTTGCTTAGCAACAGTCCTGTCCCGGTCC
>JAQFJA010000024.1:12941369-12956294 GCA_029874485.1 Naso brachycentron
AATCCATTCTCCCACATTTATTACTTTAATTTCTCCCTTGTTTTCTTACTGCAAATCACCACACAATAACTCAATCTATAACATTTCCTTTATCACTTCATGCATGTTTTTATTTTAATGGTTGTTTGAAGAAATACCAGACAGAGTCATCAATTCTCAAAATCTTATATGCATCATGATAACCCTCTCAGCCTTATTTGACACATTTTCCTGTAGCGTTATTCAATTGACCTACATACTTGACAAAAACATTTTTTCAGTTGTCTATTTTTGACCTGCATTATTAGTGATTCACAGCCAGTCGGACCTCCGTGGTGGTGCCACATGTTGTTGCTAGGAGATTCGTGATGCAACTGCAAAGTCTCTGCAGTGTGACTCTGCAGGATGACTGTTTGTGTGTGGATGTGCTAATCACAAGGTGCTCGGCTATGCTGCTGGGGGTTTTCTTTCCCATTCATGCTTTCTCTTCCATTCAGATGTTTCTGTGGTAACCAGTGTTACATGGCAACTGCTTGGCTAGAAACAGAGCTTGATCTCCCTGCTTTTATCTTGCTCCATCTCCTTCTCTGTCCCCAACTTACCTGCCTTCCTGTCAAACTGAAAGAGTCTCAAAAGAGTTCCTTCTCATTAGACTGTCAGTTGTTACTGATCCGAAAGGCCCTTTTGGAGAGAAAAGTGAGAACCGCAGCAGCTTATCCTGCATAGGAACCACACTGCTGCAAGCACAGGTTGCTGCTAAGTGAAAAAAATCTGAAAAACAGAAAAGTGAAAATTCTGACTGGTGCACCTGGACAGCGACTGCCTCCGCTCTCTGAAATATGAGGTAAAGCTACTACCTTGCTTTCATTGAACAGAAAAGAAGCAAAAACGTCTTTTCTGGCCTGAAAAGTCCCTAAAATCAAACAATTCATCACTGAGCATTTCCCCCTCTGACTCAGAGGAGCAGGTTTATGAAAAGGCCGAATTCCTGAATTTGCTCAGAAAATCTTTGTGACCTCCCTCAGTCAGTGCACTCTGTGTTCACTCCCATAGAAAACGAGTAAGGCTGCTCAGCAGGCAGCTGCTGCGCCACACAGCCACCAGGCGTGCACGTGTGCGAGTGTGTGAGTGCGAAGCAGAGGTTACTAGAATGCTAGAAGCATCATGAGAGAGTGAGATGGAGTGATTTTTACAGAATGCTTTAATCAGTATGAAAACAGGTGCTGAGTCTGAAAGAAATACAGTAAATACATTTCCAAAAGTACCTGTTGCATTGCCATGTACTTTACTTTTCATGTTTACTAGCCTGGTAAACCAGACAAATTCACTTCTCTTTGTGAAAATGGTCTGGGAACTTTTCCATTCACTGCAGTTTTCACCGAAAACAGACGGGCTAATCACAACCATTTATCTCATATGGAGCGACTTTATGCGATGACTCATTAAGGAGCGCCGAAGAGCCGGCAGCTCCGATCTGCTTACCTGGTAGCTGACACAAATCGTTAGGAGCCTACAGACAGATGAAACATAACATAACTTTTCCACAAGCTGTTAAAAATCACATATATGTTGTTATACTGTATTGTGATATTAGCTACTTACGTCAGTTTCTTTAGTGCTTTTGTCCAGTGTTTTTTTAAGCATGTTGTGTTGTACGCGAGGCTGCTGAGTCCCAAATCCACATCGCAAAGATCAATAGAAGGACGCCTATTAAAGGCTCGTATCATTCCTACCTGTAATAACCACTAAAAAACAGTACTTGCCAGGTCTTTAAGGTTGTTATCTGTCTTGCCAGAACATTCCTTTTATTTAAAATAGTCTTAGTTTTTAATAATGAGGGTTTTTTGGCTCACCTGTACCAGGCTAATATTTTACAACATTTCAAGCCCAAATCAGCTTTTTGTCAGGTGCAATTTATGCTGCAGTGTCCAGGGTCTGAAAGAAGAAAGCTGCAATTTCATAAATAACTGCTGGAGGCTGGCTTTTAAAAGAAAGTTGAACACCATAGATCACCATATCAAAATGCCCAGCGTTACTGCAAAAATAAACATGTTTTAAACCTGTTACCAAAAAAACCCCAAAACCTTTAAAATCTTTTTAGTGATTTCCCATTCATTGAGCAATATGAGGGTGTATTTTTAATTTGAATTTTTAACTCACTCGTGGTTGCTTTAAGGGACAGCTAGCTGCTAGCTGCCTGCTCTGCGTCTCACATGGGAATAGCGACATGTATCCTAGTAAGCGCCACCCTCTAGTCCAAATATGGTTATTTCTGGTTACAAAAAAAGACACAATGACATTCACTGTAATGCTAACTCAAGGCTTAAGGTCGTCAAACCAGTGGATGATGACACCATACTCCATCTACTGTTTATCACATCGTCTACAGTACAGATGAATTAAAACCGATCGACTGTCTCTCATTTGTCGATCTTTGCAGTTTAAAAGTTGATGCCCAATGAATGCTCTTAAAAGATGAACTACTTTTAACTTCTTTCACTTGATTCTCTGTAACAAAAAACACATCCTTTTAAGCTGCAGTAATTAAATAAAATTGTAAAAAAAAATAACTGTTTCCAGTCTGATAAAGTAGTGATGAAATGCTTTATTCTTCCTCCACAACCTGTGCAGCTGTGATACAGTATGGCACCAAAGAACGAGTCTACATCACAGCTGGGTGCGGTCACAGTACAACAGACCACACCTGACCACATTTTACCCAAAAAGGTTCAGTCTTGTATTTTCACCTTCCACAGCACTGTGGAGTTACTCTTTTCTCCTATTGAAATACAAAGAATTTTCTGAACACTGTTCAGTAAAACTTACTTGAACTAAACAAGGATAAAGCAATATGTCTCTCTTTTTTCAAGACTTTTTTTCTCTGTGTTTCATTACATCTCCTCCACCCTGTTACACCCTCTCATGTGATCGACCTTTGTTTGGGTTCATTGTTGTGTCGCTCCCCTGTTTGTGGCTTTCCAACTACTTTTTGTCTGAGTTCAGACTATTTTTTTCCCGCCTGCGGTGCACCAATACAGTACAAAATTGTCCTATGTCCAAGTGTTTGTGCTGTTTGATCATTTTCATTATTGTAAATCTACTCAGAGCTGCTGCATATTCTCAGATAGAGCTTTCCTGGAAAGGTTTAGCTCCATTTAACCAGTTTTTAAAAGCGCGGCAAATGTTATGATTGCCTAAAGCTGTGATAAGACACTTCATTTATTGTAGCTTTACTAGCAAACCAAAAATACACATATATAGGGATTTTTAGGCTGTGAGGGGTCAGGAATGTCGAGGAAAAGAGGATAAAGAGGGGAAATGGAGAGAAGGGGGGTTAAGCAGGAGGAAGAGGGACTAGAAAGGGGAAGAGAGAAATTGGAAAGTAAAGCATGAAGTGGGAAAAAGAGAGACTTACCTAATCTACGGTTTAGTCTTCAGTCTCGGATGAAATGTAGAATTAAAACTGCTTGGAATGATACTGACTTACCCTGCTAAATGCAGTCACAGTCTAGCTTTTTCTCTTGCTGCTTTTTCCTGTCACAGTTTTTCATCATTGTTTGTCTTTTCTCCACTCTTAGTCTTCAGCTTTTCTTGTATAGCACCAAGTGAGTGTGGGAGAGGATGTCCGAGTCCTGCCGAAGAACCAACTTTAGCACTGTGGGCACTTTATTGTGAGACGAAATTTTGTGCGAATCTAGCGTACAGACTCTCCGTGTTCATTTTCAGTGCATTTCCTAAAAATATCACTTTTTTTTTTTTTAGGGGAAATGATGGTTTTGTGAGGGAGGCAGCGTGAGAGATCATCAGAGAGAGAGAAAAAGAGATGGCAGAGGGTGGCAGAAAGGACAAACTGGGTGGGAGAGACAGAGACACAGGAAAGGTATTTCCGGAGTGGTGTTGGGGTTAAGACTAGTCTGTGTGGCTGATGGCTATCTGTGGATCCCAGTGCATTGTGGGATAGGTTGCTGGACAGGAAGTGAATGTGATGTCAACTTACGGGCTGGAAATCAGGGACATGGATGTGAAGTGGATTTCAGGCTCCTCTCAATGTGTCCCAGTAAAGCTGTGTGGTTAGACCTGAATGTTCCTGTGAAGGCAAAAAGAAAGCAAAATGTCCAGAGCTCTTTCATTTAACTCATAAAAGCTGAATGAACTTTATTTTGTAGTTTCATGGAAAGCATTTAGCAAAATAAAAAACCTCTGGTCCCATATACGTTAGGGTCCCCGGCCTGAGTTTGGCCCATATATGCCCATATACAGTATATGTATATCCTCCAGTGTTGGCTGACACCCACAGAGATTTTCTGTGTGTGCAGTGGAATTGGTCCAGATGTGGATGTAGCATCTGACATGCTGTATTTGGACCGGACATGGGCAAAGGGAACTGGGCATATACTGAGCCAGAAGAAACACACACATGTGGTTCAAGTATTTGCCAGGAAAATTCTGCTGTTTGGGATTCTATCCTTTTTGTAGGCTCTGCGCATGTCTCATAAATTTTAAAGTTTGTGGATTTTAGATATAGAAAACAACTAAAAATGCCTCAAAATTCAATTTTGAAAAAATGAATCAATAACTTTTAAGCACTTAAATTTAAAAAAAAAATGAAGTACCCAAAATCTTCAGTATGACCTAATTTTCTGCATTCTTATCTACACTTCACGTTGTTAGAAATATTGTGCTCCCATGTATTTGGAATAAGTTTGCATTCAGTTCAAAGCATTTGAAGTTTGTGTCCATTAAGCAATGCCTTGAAAGTTTTTAAACATCACAGTGAATGCAGGAACCGTGATTCAGGTTGTGTTGCAGTAACACTTAATGCAGCTTTGCATGAGATTGATAGTTTTACTGCACCACTTTGCAAATAAAATGTACTACTTTAACTAATTTAGTCACAGATTTTTAGACAATGAATATTTTTTTCATTTTCCGTACAATATGTGACCGTTATTTAATGGACTTGAGTTTAATTGCATCTCTGAATCTTTCAGTTTCAATCAAGTTTCTCCTCATCAGTTTCATTTATTGCTTTGACAATTTATCACTTGGTGTCAGGTACCTTCATGTGTCACACCTGTGTGTCACATGTGTTTGTGTGTGCCAGAGCAGAGGAATAGTCTTCCCAGCTGTCTCTAATATATGTGTCGGTGTGCATTCATGCACGTGTGTATTGGCCCAAGAATCATGTCCTTGCCTCAGCCTCACCTCTCAGGGACAAAGGCTCTTTTCACAGCATGCGTATCTCTGTCTCTCTCTCTCTCTCTCACACACACACACACACACACACACACACGCACTCACACACATCCACACCATCCCATAAGGGCGTATTTGGAGAGCGAGTGGATCTGGTTACCTGTGTGTTCTCTCTCTCTCTCTCCCTCTCTCATACACACACACACACACACACACACACACACTATAGTTACCTATAAATAAGGATACTCTTCTGATTAAACTCTTTATGACCGTCACTTGACAGTTAAGTCTCATGTAATGTTAATGATCCTAATATTCTCGTGCTCTTTATTCAGTGTTTCATGGCTTCTGAATGAAGTTATAAAAGCCCCATCTAGAAATGTTAACTTTGACCCAGAACAGGAAGAAAAAAAAAGTTTTACTTTGTAATGATCTTTCAGTTTGAGTGCTGCCCCCTGGTGGAAAGTCTTTCTGAATGTGTGTTTGTATCAATACTTTTGTCAGTCACTGGTATGAACAATAAAACATGCCATTAAACACAACATTTGGTGATGTGAACCTTTATATTCTACATTTTGGTTGGATTTATCAAATTTCATAATATGGTCATTGAGCACATTTTTTTCTCATTGCTCAAAGAGTGATTGATAAGTTTTCAGCCTGAAGTGCAGGAGATGAGTTACACCACTCTGATTACATGCACATGCTGTTCAACCCTTTGAGTGATGATGCACCAAGTTTGAAGTTAATAACTTATGTGGTATTTCTATTTTGGCTAATTGATTATTGCAAGTATGCACTCAAATGGACAACATCATTCGTACAGGCATCGCTACCTCCGTCTCAAGGTCTCACCCATAGAGGTCCACAAGGACATTAGGCGGAAGCGGAAGAAGAAGAAGTGGGATGCTGAATTCAAATGCTGCAGAGAGAGATGAGTTATAGAGTGGAGATATAAAGAGCAGTAGAGCAGAGAGAGGAATTGAAAAAAACAGAGTGCATTTGACAAGACCTCCAGTTTTTTACCAGGAAGAGGTTGTGTTTTTTCCTGGAATCATTGGTCATCCAGTTATCCTGCACTGATGTGGGGAGCAAACAGAGCTCCACACACCTGTAGCACACAAACAAACAGTCGAATGACATGTGATGTTAGTGCTAAAAACATTTGTCAATCTGTCCTACTTAATTTATTCTGGCTTTAAGTCTGTGTTAATGTACGTGTGGGAGTGTGTGAGCTTGTAACTGCATGAGGGTTGTTGTGATAAACGGCAGATGGGTAAATGGACACACACACACGGTACAAGCTGTATTCACAGGTGTGTGATGAGAAATCTGTTTTGATCTGTTTGGGCAATCATGCGTCCACCTCTCCTAAGGTTTCTCGTTCACACACACACACACATGCACCTGTGGAGCAGTGGGCATGCTGACGGGTGTCATCAGTCCTCTTGCATGTTTATCTGTAGACTCACTTGTAACTGACTCAGTTTTTGTGGGGTGATATTTGCTCCAAGGCTGAGATACAGATGTCATGTCTGCTGTCGTTTAGCAGCACAGATGCAGGCAGAGCAGGAATACAACCACACACACATTTCTTCGCAGGGTGTGGAGGAAATCTATGGTTGAACCACGGCTACAAATTCAGCCCACTCATGATCACCCACAAGTGTGTATCCGCTGGTAGTGGTGTTATGGTGTTTTTATTCATAAATACTACTGAATGTCTCATGTGCCCAGTCTGGCTCAGGATCATTGTCTTGTTTGATTCACTTCCTCTTTCATCATGTTTCAGGTTTTTGCCGAAAAACACAAAGATAGTTCCTAGAAAAGGAGGCAGGGATCTTCAGCTGACCATGAAGTTAGGCTTGTGCGTGTAAATGCATGTCACTTAGAAATCTGGGTCAGCCGGCTGCGAGCTGGTACAAAGGAGGAACACTTCACCCTCAGTCTGCCCACAATTTTTACATGTGTGCACATGTAGAAACACACAAAGACACACACACGCTATTCATTGCTTTTTTCCCCCTTCACTACCTAGCAACTGCATTGGTTCAAAACCAAACAGGAAATGCTGAGGATGTGAGCATACCGGAGTTTCTATGGAAACAAGATGCTGTGGATGCTGATGTAACTGGTCCGATGATTGTGACCTGTGTGATATTCTGTTTCTCATTTTCAAAACATTCCACTGCGATAACATTATCCTACAGTATGTACCAAATATGTTTTAATCTGTGACTGGAAAATTAACCCCTAACAAAAACATAATTCACTTCTGTTTGAGCCATGCTTGGGAAAAAATTGTGTTTTTTGGCCGTTTTAGGAGGCTAATCTTTTCTAAAAAGGAACATGCAGATTTGTGACCCATTGTTACATATTCAAGCTTGGGGCTGCGTGTGACAAACATGTTAGGAAAATCAGAAAGTATTGTACTACTATTATAATGATCGTATTATCAGATGGAATGCTTCCCTCTCAAAGGGAGGGATGTATAGAAATAAAAAAAAAGTAAAAGGTGTTAGCACTGATGGAGGTGCAGATATAAAGGAGAAAAGACGTCCATGTCATCAGACCCTCAGAGGAAAGTTCTAAGTCTGAGAGTTAATGGCATTATTTGGAGTTTTACCCTCCTGTTAGAGGGGATGTGGCTCAGAGACCTGAATATAGGTATTAAAGACTTCCGATCCGAACGTGCCCGAGAGATCATCATCTCTGATCTCCGTCACCAGACCTTCTAACCATCTGTTGTTTCTATGGCAACAAGGATTAAAAGCCCATTTCCTGACACGAGCTCGACCTTTAAATGTCCTTTCGTGACCTTTTTTTTGTTGTCACCATCTGATCTCTGTTGGAGGGAAAGAGCCTGAAGTGTGTTTGGGTTTATTTGCCAGTGGAAAAAAAAAAATCACCTCTTTTCACGATTAACTCTAAGGGAAAAAAGTCAGTACACTTCAGTAAAGTACTGAATTGACTTCAGTGAAGTACCCTGCTCTGAGATGTTTGACATCAAATCACTTGAAACTTCTATTTGTATTGCATGGTGCACTGTATTTTAAAGCCAGTGTGGTGTCTTTCAGTTCACTTGCAAGCAGTTCAGCCTGAACCCACATGCCGTGCCGTCTTCTACTTTTTCATTAAATCTGCATTTTAGATTTATGCACTCATGAAAACTCTCAAGAGGGCCGTGTGCGCCATCAGGCTGATATACGCACCCTCTAAATCCTTTAAACCTTTTTTTTTAATCTGAATTTTTGTCACCTCAACATTCTGAGCACATTTCTTGATTTCTTTTGTCTGTGTGTTTCTGTGAGTGTCCTCACGTACATTACAATGGGTTGGGTGCTTTCTTGCTGCGTGTTAATGTGGTTGCAGCAACACGCGCTTTATAAATCTTTAAAGGAGCTGCTGGGGATTCTGCAAGTTTTAGACCATTAACTTCATGCAGTAATGCAGTCAACTCTTTGGAAACTTCCATTAATAGTTATGAAAGGACACCATAAAATGGTCCTTATTTCAACTGCACAGCCATATCACAATGTGATAAAATGAAGTTCGAATAAAAAATGTATGAAGGCACTGAAAATTCTCACATAAGGTCAGAACTCAAATAATGGCCAGTAGTAACTGTCCCCAGGAGGAATATACTTAAAGATAAGTAGCTGTACTAGTATATTCTGCTGACTGGAATTGAAATTCAGCATAATAAGACTGTTTTAATTGTGTTCATTCCATTTCAGTTAAACAAATGTTTCTCACTCTGTTGCTGTAAGTTTATTTTGAAGAAATGCAGTTCTTACTTTCATTGATTGCGCTTTGCTTTCTCAACAAAAGGTTACTTTCAACTCAACCCTTACTGCAATTAATTTTTTTTTTACTATGAAAGTCTTTAATTGAAGCTGAGATGAATTGGAAATGTTTTAGTGTGATACTAAAGTGGCTTCGTTTTCTAAATTATGTGTAAGATACTTGACCGGGTAAATACTTCTATGTTTTTGGCTGGACCGCTGGAGCAGTGTGCGTGTGTGTGTGTGTGTGTGTGTGTGTGTGTATAAATATATACACATCTGTAGTACCAAAAATATACATTTTCACAAATGCCATAGGAATGTAATTTAATCTGCTACCATTAACCACATGTCCACCTTACCCAGATGCAGTGCAGCCATATGCTAGGTTTTTACCCAGTCTTGTTACTGAATGCCTCAAATAAAGACCCTGGCCTTTATTTCAGAATTTCTAGCTTATTTACTTAAAGTGTTCTCTGCTTTTCTCTGTTTTTATAAATCAGTGTAAATGAAAACCTTTGGTTTTTCGACAGTGGTTTATTTCCTGGGGCCCTGGGGAGATTTAATTGAATTTTGTCGCATTTATCATAATTTGTAGACTTAAGAAATACTTCAGGGTTATTCTAATGAGCTGAAGAGACATTTCAAAACATTAAAAGTCAAAATTGAAGCAGCAGAGGCTGAAATATTCTGACTTTTAGGCATAAAGGTCAAGCTTAAAAACACTTGGTCCTTCAATTCACATAACGCAGCTCAACAGTGTCATGTCCATACTGCCTAAATGCCGACTTTTTTCAGACCCCTCACCTATGGTTTGTGATGCTGGCATGCAAGTTTTGAGTCTTAAGCTCGAACCAAGAAAGTTGCAATCAGTCAGCATATGTGATTTTTAGTTGATGGGCTAAAACAAGCAAAACACTGGTATGGTCCTTTAAAATGACAGCCTTGCTCACTGTTGTCATGGTTATAAGTGGGCTGCAGTCATTTAGTAAGCCTACATAGAAATAGAAGAGCCGGAAAGGACATTTTCACAGATCTGTATTTCTCAATGCAATGTTTAATTGCAGTGGGAGAAAGGGAACTTTTATGGTGTTGTCATCAAATCACTGGTGCTTTGTGGGAAATCAGGACATTATCATCATGAAGGGATTGTTTGAGGGGAAGCAGATGTACTGACAGCTCTGTCATCCTTCCTCTTCTTATCCCTCCATCGATTATTTATAAGGGGGATTGGTCTGGTCTGACTGAGCATTACACTGTGAGTGTCTGCCCTGCTTGCTATCTCTCCTTCTATACACCCAGAGGGGGAGGGCTATGACACGCTCACACACACACACCCCCTCACTTTTTCAAAAAAATCTCCCTCGTTGTCCACACACACCGCAACATGCGCTCTGGTCTTGCTTACATCATCCATGCAGTAGAAACAGATCAGACACCCATGCGCTCATGCTGAAGTGAGCTCCTCTGCCTCTCACAACACAGCGTATGTGCTGCATGACACACGCACTGTGACGAGCTGCGCTGCCAAGCTTATCACCTCCAGAACAGACGCACACTTTGACACACGCAGAAGACACAACACTGAATTTATGGAAGCAGAGAGGTTCCTTTCTGACGGACTGAATCACTTGCAAGCATTTGTTGCCAGAGGAGGGGAGACAGCTGGAGGAAACATGTTTGTTTCATGTTGTAAATCTTTTCCTGCTGTAACTCTGTGGGCATGAAGACCGAGTTTGTGTGAGTAAGAAGACAGATTTAAAAAAACCTGCAGGTGTTTTCTGGCGGTTTCGTGGGTGTGTGCGTTCAGGCGCGCGGACCGCTCCGTATGCTTCAGATGGTTCGAACCCTGGCCCAGTTCAGCATCGCTCTGGAGGAAATGAATGAGAATGGAGAAAATACCGGAGATGAAGGAGGTGGAGGAGAGAGAGATGGAGGAGGAGGAGGAGGAGAGGAAGTGGTGGACAGAGATGCTGTGGATCAGCACAGAAACAACAACAGGAACGGGAACTCTAGTGGGAATTTGAATGGACTATGTGCTGGAAGCCCCAGCGGAGAGGTATATTAGTGTTTTGAGTGTGTGTGTGAGTGTGTGTGTTCCCTGTCCAGCACCTTCGCTGCATATCTAGGACATTATCACTTGCCTGTCCAAGTCAATTTAGATTTCACTCCATCCTGCCCCCTCTTTGATTAAGTCTGTTTTTACTGTCTCACTCTTCTTCTGCTGCTTTTCTTAGAATTCTCTTTTGTTTTTCTGTGTATATCATTCGTTGTTGCGCCTCTGTCTTCATGTTAACATGTCTGTCTTGCATGGAATATGTTCCTCTCTTCAGATCCTTCTCTCGATATATAATAGAATTAGAGCTGAGTGAATTACATGATTAGCTCCAACAACTTCTCTGACACACTCTGTAATCCCACTGTCTGTCAGCCTGCACTTGTTTATGAATCTGCATTCACTTCTTTGTGTTTTGTTGACGTCTGCAGCATCTGTAGTTGTTTTTCGAGTGCCCCTAGTTGCATTTTCCTTTTTGTGTGTTTGTCACACACCTCATGCTCAAGTTATGTATGCTTGAGTGGGGGCAGAATCGACAAACATATTTTGCATTCGTCCACACGTGAACACACAAACTCATGCATATGGTAGATGTAATGCAGACGCTGTAGTTCAACACCCAGCCTGTTAATCCACACCAAGCACTCGAATCACTTGAATGCATTTGTATTTGAGAGGTAAATGTATAAGAGCTGATTTTCTCTTCTGCACAAATCATAAGAAAAATGTTTTTTTTTTATTTTTAATTGGGAAACAGCCCCCCCCTCACATATGTTTATTTGGAAATTTAGAAAAAATAAAGCTAACTGTTAAAAACCACAAGACTTTCTATTTTCAGGCCTGTTAATATGTTAACAATTACTATTATTATTAGCTTAATTAAAAATAACTAAAGGTCCCTAACTGATGACTATTTTCAGTGCTCATTAAACTCCTAATTATTCTCAGTTACAGAAATCTTTTGATCTTTTTTGCTTTATATATATATATAAATTATTGATATTATAACATTAAAAATCATCCAAAAAAAAAATCATCATAAACCATCTAAAATTTGTGGCACATTTGATAAAGTGATGTTTCACTGCAAAATTCTGTTTTGTATATCAAATACTCATCCTTATGTGTCTTGAATTGAAGTTTTGTTTTCCTTCCGGCGCTCATTCATGGTAAACGGGTGATTTCTAAAATGTGCGCTCCCTTTTGCTGGCCATCTTCACTCCTGAAAGCAACAAAATTATCTAAAAAATCCATCTAAAACTCTAAACGGCATTGTATGGTGTAATGTTATAGAAGTTTTCTTTATGGTGTCTTATGCTCCTTAATTCCAAAACACTACGAAATCCAACACATCCAATCCAATGTTTTGTGTCGGGGCTTACGGTTATTCTAAATGTCAGTGAACTGTGGCTTGAACAAATGTGGTTCTGACAAAACCTGCAGAAAGTCCTCTCACTTTGCACCAGCCATTTTCGTTTACTTAGAAGTTTGAGATAACTTTTTAGTATTTATTAAGAAAAGAATATAAGAATATGTGAGCGAAAGTGGCTGATGCAGAGAGAGAGGCGTTTCTGCAGTTTTTATGGAATTGTATTCATTCGAGGAGGAGCACACCGAAACTGCAACCTATGACACAAAACGCTCAAGCCAGAATAAAAATCTTTTGGAAGTACTGAGCATACGACAAGATAAAGATGGTGTTTCCAGCATGTACCTCATTTGGCTGCCAGCAAAAGGGAGCACGCATTTTTTAAATCACCCGTTTACCGTTAAGAAGTGCCGAAAGCAAAAAAAGAAATTCTTTAATTCAAGACACCTAATGGTGAGTAATTGATATACAAAACAGAATTTTGCAATGAAATGTCACTTGAAAATACTTCAACTAATTATTAAAATAGTTGCCAATTAATCAACAACTTGTCTCTGCACTGATCACCTGTAACAGTATTCGTACAAAAGACCGATTTTTTTTTGCTTGGCTTGATTGTGGCATTGATTATGAACTGATTATTTTATGAACTGCTTGCATGAATGTGAGGTGAGTCTGATGTAAGGAGCTGCAGAAATAGGAGTATGAGAAGAGTTTGATGAGAAAAGGAGTGAAAGAGGTGACGATGATGATGAAGATGATGATGGGGTGATGGAGGTGAATCAATAGAGTATTTGCATAGAGTGGGTCAGAGTAGTCTGTGACCTGCAAAGGACAACTATTGAGTCCTACACACACACACACACACACACACGTGTGTCTGCTTACAATCTGCATGCCAGGATTACATAAGCCTCCTGAAATCAGAAGCTTGAAGAAGAGGTGAGGAATGAGACTCATTAACCTTGAGGACTGCCACCTCAAAACGGCATGAAAAACGTTCCGTGTTTTTGCAGAGGTGTATGGATGAAAAGAGGAAGAGACAGGTGACGAGGATGCTTTCTCTTTGGGAGAAGAGGCTGCCTGTTGCTGCTTTTGCCAGGCTGTTGCCAGGGGATACAGTCGTCGGCAAGAGGAGGGGGATGAAGGCAGCAGGGGTGAAGAGGTGTGACGACAGAGATGAGATGAGAGGAAAGAGCATCTTCTCTGTCGCTGATGCTTTTAGTGAAATAACTTTGTGTTAGGCCTTCATACAGTCCGAGTCACTATAGAACTATAGGGCCAGTATTTTTATATAGATGCCTGTATGTTGTAGTGACGTTGAGATACATGTTCAATAATTTGGCCACATGGAAAGACGAGGAATTGAAATGAAATCACAGTAACATCACAGATTGATTCCTTCCACTTATTACAGTTCTTATTTGGTAAAGCAAATATGGCATTCATAAGAAAAGGAATCACTCAAAGTTTGCAGTAAAGACATTGTAATCAGTTTTTTTCTGTTTATAAACTCTTTTAAAAAAGTAAAACAAAAAACTTGCAGGTTTTAACCATAATTTGAAGGAACTGTTCAAAAAAATTTGACAGTGAAATAATCAAAAAACAAACAAAAAACCTCTTCAATTTCTGTCCCGAGCCTCCAACAAATAAAAAACTTACACAGAAGATTTTGATTATTTTTTGCTTCTCAGTACTCTGTAGTTTGCACAGACTGAGTTTGATTCACATCTTCCTCCTTCTTCTGTTAGATTTGTTGCATTAAAACAACAAGTTTCTAATTTGGAGACAAACAAAAAATAAAAATAAAAATAGGCTAATCTTTTTGGCAATATTACGATTTGTCAGCAGCTGTATAAAGCTGAAATGAAACAGCTGCAGACTTTACAGCTGTGCCCCAGTCATTTTGTTTGCAGTGAGGTCACAGAGAAAGAAAGTTACCATTCACATATTTGATAGCACATAATGGTAATTGAAAACAGCTGCAGCACTGAGTCAGAATGATTGGAAACTTCAGTCCTTCGTTTGCAAAATACCACTTTTCTAAATTGTCCGCACAAAGAGGTGTTGAATCAAAAACTCAAGCTATTTCCTGTCCAATGATGATTACCTTGAATTCTACAACTGAACACCTTGTATGACATTCAGTGTCTCTCATTTAGCGGCACCCAAACACCAGTGTGGCCTCGTCAACTACCAAACACAAAATAACAGGAAGTTTTACACCAAAAGGAAGCAGCAAAATATAAGACCTGATATAAAACAGTAAAACCAATGCTTCCTTTTGCTTTTGTCTGATCAAAATAGTAGAGTTGTGGTAACCACAGTACACAGCATGTGGCAGTAAACAGTAAATAGTTTTACAAAAAACAAATCAAACAGACTTAGACAAGCTGTACAAGTACTTTGACTCTGTGTGTTGTCTTTACTGTTATTAAGGCCTGACTGTAATGGAATTTCTGTGGCTGATACCGATATTAGGGAGCAAGAAAATTCTGATATTCAATATTTGGGCCTAAATATTTGGCTGAATTATT
>JAQFJA010000024.1:12968985-12983834 GCA_029874485.1 Naso brachycentron
TCTGCTTATTTATTTTTGTCTTTTTGAGCCCTCAGTCTCTTTTTGTCCCCTTGCATCCATTTGCGAAAGACAGCAGGTCAGGGTGAATCATCCGTGCTTGTGTATGTTTGATGGAGAGAAAGAACAGAACTACAATTTTAAATGCCAAACACTAACACCAAGGTTTCTTTGGAAACTCTGATTACAGCTTTGTTTGCTGTTATTGTCATGTGCTGAATGTTCACTGTAGAGCACATGTAATTCGCTTAAAGGGAACCAAAGTAACAATGCAGCAAGATTTTGTTCTTCTTTGTTTTACCTGACAGCTTTGTAAAATGCAACAATCTACCTGAGAAATATTAATGCAGGAGTTGGTGAAGGTTTAATTTTGTGTTGGTAGACAGTAAATATACTTGTAAGTTCTTTTTTGAACGAGTTTGTTGTTTTTTGACAGGTTTGATCCTTCAGTATAGTTATGTAATTTTGGTTTCTCAACTCCTGTTTTTTTTGTGTGTTTGGTCAACAGTCCAGAAAACAAAGATTTTGAATGAAAGTGAAACGGAGAAAAATCGCAGATCCTCCCATTTAAGAAGCAGACACCAACAGTTTTGCTTGAAAAATACCTCAGAAGATTTGTGAATGACAAAAATGTTGCCTCTCTTTTTTAATTAATTAAAAAATCAGTTGTTTCAGCCACAATAGCCGTATAACTATTTTTACCAGCACCTGAGATAGCTTTTGCTTAAAATTAAATAAAGCTATTGTCTCACAATAATTACTTTGAATGAATTGTTTGACTGAATTGTATGGTAAAAGTTTTCTTCAAACAAAAATGTACCCTATCAGATAAATATTGAAGAGGCTGATATCACAATCTCACTCAAATGTTCTCTTCTTCTTCTTTTCTCCAGTTCTCCAAAGAGACTCTCGCTAATATGTATTCAGCGTACATTGACAACTTTCTCAACGCCAAAGATGCTGTGAGGATTGCCAAGGAGGCCAAGCCGGCGTTTCACAAGTTCCTGGAGGTGAGTGTCAGACAGAAATCACAGCACGTCTGTTTTGACTGAGCTGGCTGCTCTTTTGGGTTTGTTTGGAAAAACTAGAAACCAGTGTAGAGATTTTTTTAAAAAGAGACAGACAAAGCTTTTTAACAAGCTGTGAGAGCCCAGTTCACACAGCCGATTTGTCGTGGTGAACTCAAGCTGAATTGTGCTTCGTATTTGTCAAAGTTAGGTTACAGTGGTGTGCGTTAATGTGTGTGTTTGAGCTTCCTGTCTCATTACTCTTTGTCCAAGTTGTTGTTCCCATGAGTCCTAGTGTTTTAAAAAGTGGCACTTGATTGTTTTTGCCCTTTAGTTCCACAGTTAAATCACTGAATTACTAACTCAGGAGTCTGAAAGCAGCCTGAGATCCTCCAGCAGACAATTTTTAGTAATTCTTAGCTCACAGCTAACTGAACGGCAGAGGAGGTCAGGCAGACTAGCTCTGATTCTTCTTTAAACTTTATCTTAATAACGCGCTCTGTCAGAATTGCTCTCCCCCAAATTGGTCATTCTCATGTTTTGACGTGTATTCACTGCTTTATCGTAATTCTTATCTCACTTGTTTAATTACTGTATGAATTCTACTTACAGTTTTTGGTAATTTCTCTTGCTTTATGTCCTTGTAAAGCATTTAGTAACTTGTCTCTGTAAAGTGCTGTATACTGAACTCTGCTTGTCGAATTCAAGAGAGATGTTTGATTTCAATGGCAGAAAGCTGATGAGAACAGAATTAAACATTTTCTTTACTAAATATTCTCATCTCTGTATCAGATGGTATCAAATTTAAGTCCAGGAACATTTTTTCCTTCTCTGCTAAGGAGGATCTAAAATGTCTTCACAGTGCCAGATACAACTGAAATTGATTTTCTACTTCAGTAAATATAGTTTTTCATCTGGAACAGCAAGTAAAGACAGATTATTGTCTGTGAAATGTTCTGTAAACCCTCTCTTTAAACCTATTCAACCAGATAATTTGACTTCAAAACTGGAGGATATTCCAGCAATACGTCCAGTTGCATTTGGTAGACCACTGCTGTACTCACTGATACTGTGGTGTGCCACCAGAAATAAATGTATTGGGAAAACAGTACAAGTTGGCTGCGCGGACTCAGAGCTCAGAATCAAAAATGTAATCAGCCGCCACAAGAACCTGTCATGTCCTCTTCCTCTCCTCAGCTTTCAACCACAGTCAGCTTTGTGCCAGATCAGGGTTTTACAGTAGGACTACCTCGCCATCTTGTGGTGGAAACCTGAAGTACAACTCCAGCTTGATTTTACAGTCTGTTATCTTGTTACTTTGGGCTCTCTTGAGTCTCAGTTATTTTCTCCCCCAATTTTGTATTCATGCTCTATCTCCATCCTTCACTCCAACAGCAAAACATGCGTGAGAACAAGGAGAAACAGGCTCTGGGTGATCTGATGATTAAACCGGTCCAGAGGATTCCTCGATATGAACTGCTGGTTAAGGTGAACTATCTCAAACTACAACCACTAGACTGCTTTCTGTAAACTGTAAGTGATGAGAAGATAAATATATTTCCCTCTTGTTTGCTGTAGGACCTGCTCAAGCACACTCCAGAGGACCACCCGGACCACCTGTATTTACTGGACGCCCAGAGGGACATCAAAAGATTGGCCGAGAGGATCAATAAAGGCCGCCGGTCTGCTGAGGAGGCAGAGAGGGAGGCCAGGGTCATCCAAGAGATCGAGGCGCACATAGAGGGAGTTGAACATGTGAGATGTTATTACTGTGTCTACAGTAAAGTGATCAACTTAGGATGCTTGTCTTAACTGTTAACCTCAGGGCTGCAACCAACAGATACTTTCATTATCAGTTAATCTGCAGATTACTGTCTTGATTAATTGATTAAAAATTGAAAGATAATAGTAAAAATGCTCATTTTCTGAGGCCCAGGATTATGCTCTCAGCTAGTTTTTGCAATGTTCCTGAACATTTATGGCTTTTGCTCTGTGACTGAAGGGTAAGATGACGACAGTTTACAGTTATTTTTGAGGGGATGGAATGAAATGATAATCACCTTTCTGTTTTCTGTTTGTGTTGCAGATTCTTAACCCTCAGAGGAAGTTTTTGCGCCAGGAAATGGTCATGGAGGCAGTAAGAAATACTTCTGCATTGATAAATATGCACATGACATAGGTTTCTGAATTGGTGTCATGTCTTGGGGGGAAAAAAAGTAAAATTTAGTTATAACTTGTGATTCATACACAAACTCATTTTCAGAAAAGTATAGCTGCTGTGTTAAATGTAAATATCAACAGAATTCATATTGTCTTTGAACTTTTTTCAACTGAATATGTCAGAATGGATTAGCAAATGTTGGCATTCTGTTTTATTTATGTTCTACACAGTATCTTAACTTTTTAGAATGAATATTGTTTTGAAACATGGTGATTGTTGTATGAAACCCATGCTAAGATTGTCTGAGCTCTTTTTCGCTCCTTCCTCTCTCTGTAGAAGACAGTGGGTGGGAAGAAAGACCGTTCCCTCTTCCTCTTCAGTGATCTGATCATCTGCACCACTCTCAAGAGGAAGTCTGGCTCATTAAGACGCAGCTCCATGAGCCTGTAAGCCATACACACACACACATTAAAATAACTCACTGTCAGAGGAAGAAAACAAACTCACACTATAATGCAGCTTTAAACCACACTGCCCCCTGGTGGTAAAGAAGAGACACACTGATAATGTTTTAGACAGAATTTGTGTAACATTTATTTCTTCTTTTTCCATCTTACCCTCCTTTTTTGTTCCTTTCCTTCCTCTGCTCCTCTTTCAGGTACTCTGCTGCGAGTGTGATCGACACTTCCAGTAAATACAAGTTCCTGTGGAAGCTTCCCCTGGAGGAAGTGGAGGTGGTGAAAAGTAAGGCGCCATCTTTAGATCATGTACTGCTGATGGAATGAAACACATCCTGCCTTTTTCACCTTTTGCTCATATGATTCCAATGTTGAATGAGTCTCATGACTCGTTAAATTTTTATTCAATAAGATGTGTGGTGTTTACTGTGATGGCGTTCAGTGAAGTTCTTTAATTTGTAACGTCTGCGTCAGGCTCCACTCAGGCAACAAACAAGGAGAGCATACAGAAGATGATTAATCGATTAGACGAGGATCTCAGCACTTTGGGTCAGATCAGCAAACTGTCCGAGACCCTCAGCTTCCCACACCAGGTACTGCTGAACAACAAACACACTAACAACAACCATGGTTTACTTTTTTGTAATAGGTTTTGATCTTTCTTACTGTATTTTGGCCCACAATGCAGTGAAAGATCTAACAGTCTTTCTCTTGTCGCTTTCATTTCTCTCAGTCCCTCGACGAGGTGATAAAGGATCTGATGGCCTCAGTGCACAGGGAGCTGTCAGAGAAGCAGTCTCTGGCCTTCAGCATGACCTTCCTGCCAACAAAGCTAGAGTTTACAACAGCCTCCGCAGAGAGCAGCTTCGTGTTCGAGTTCACTTCGCCTGACACTCGTTCCAACTTTGAACAGGCCTTTGAAGAAGCCAAGAAGAAGCTGGGTCAGTGAGGAAACTTTGTAATGTGATAAAATGTTATTCACTGAATTGTAGCTTGTTGTAGGAAAAAACTACAAGTCTTTTTCCTGTAATCTCCTTGGACAAAATGTGTTTAATTAAGTTGAATTTAAACTATGATGGTTACTTTCTCCTTAATGATTGTCACTGGGGTTCTTTAGGCCCGGCTCAGCTTTATACAGGTGGTTTAATTGTCAGTGTTTCACTCTCTGTAGCAATGAATAAGGACCAGTGGGACCCAGAGTTTCTGAAGGCCATTCCTATAATGAAGACACGTAGTGGAATGCAGGTGAGAGGGGATATCATGTGTAATCTGTGTGTTTGCTGTAAGCACAAAGGCCATGATTTACAGTGACAGTGGAAAGTTTGGAGAGTTTCCCATTCTTTTAAATGGTAAATTGTCACCAAACTCTGTCAGCCATTGAAATCAGATAAATTAATACCTTGTTATTTGTCTCCAGTTTTCGTGTGCTTCTCCCAGCCACAGCTGTCCTGACAGTGGTTGTGAGGTGTGGGTGTGTAACAGTGATGGATATGTGGGACAGGTGAGAAAATCTGTCACTTTACGAAGCAATAAACTAAGTGAAAGAGGTGATGACTTGATTTCACACGCAATCTGGGGGAGGAAGAAAAAGCGTAATTTGAATTCTGCAAAAAATTGAACTGATGTGATGGTTGTTTTTTCTCTCCAGGTATGTTTGTTGAACATCAAAGACGAGCCGACGGTGGAGGCTTGCATCGCAGTGTGCTCAGCGAGGATTATATGTATTGCTGCAGTGCCAGGACTTAAGGGAAGGTCAGTGCACACACACACACACAAGCACACACACAAACACTAAGAAACAATAAACCCTTGATTCTCATTCTCTTCTCTGATGTGCAATATGCTGTGTACTTAATACAGTATATATAATATACAGTACATTAATTGTCAGATCTATTCAGCGGTCATAGTATGCCTGTGTTTTTCTTGCGGTGACTAGCCAAACACGTGTGGTGAAGTGGCCAATCCATGTCGGTCCCATTGCCTTATAATGTATTTCTTTCAGCCTATTTTTAAATATGGAGGTCCTTTTTTTCCTTTTTTGAGTATATGCACAAAAAGTTTTAGCAGTGGAGTAGATAGTGTGTGAATTAGCTGTTAACAATTCCACCTGAGGTCATTGAAAGCACCTCCACAACAGTTAGAAAACCTGCATGTAATGAACTTGAGATGAAGTTACCACCTCACCGCCTCATTGACCTCATCTATACTCTGTATAATTAATCAATCACTTTTCATCTTTAGGGAGCGTGGATCAGAGCCCACCCTCGCCACCGCCTCCGCAGCACCCGGTCACCCCCAGCAGCAGTTACATATATCTATCTCTCACTCTTCTCTGGAGCTGACAGAGAGACCTACAGGTTGGTCCAAAACAGTTTTTTACATGACAAGTGGTGAAAGTTACCACTGTACTTTCAAACTAACTTTTTAAACTGTAAGATCTCAAACAAGTAAGGGTTAGACTAATAACTGAGAACACATTTACCGCAGTTTTCTGCAACTTGCTTGTGTGGACTGATCATCGAATTAATCGATTGTTTCCAGGACCCGGGGCAGAGCTTGTTCCTTTTGACAGCGACGACACAGACGACGAGGATTCACCCAGCCCTTCCTCCACTCTACAGAGTCAGGCCAGTCACTCCACCATATCATCCAGCTACGGCAGTGAGTAAAATGCTCGAACACACTCAAGTCACACGCATACTCACACACATCAAATACTCATACTTTCTTTACTCCACCTCCTAAGACGATGAGGGTCCCGGCTCTAAGGACATGGCCACAGAGACCACCAGCAGTGAGGAGGAGCAGGAGTTCCCAGTGGCAAGCTCCTATGGAGCTCCGGGGATGTTGGGGGTTGGTGGAGGAAGCCGCCCACATGCAGAGAGCCCCATGGATGGCCGCGCCATGCGCCGCTCCTCCCGTGGCTCTTTCACCAGGGCGAGCCTGGAGGACCTGCTCAGCATCGACCCAGAGGCCTATCAGAGCTCAGTGTGGCTGGGCACCGAGGACGGATGGTGTGTGATGTACACACACACACACACACAATGAGCATAAACCTTCCACATTAAAAATTAAAAATCAACGAAAGTGGTGTTACGAGACTTAAAAGAATTGTAAGAGCCAGTGGCTTTTTTCCATCAGACGTAACAACAAATTAACCTTTTTTTTTCTTGTAACTTCCTTGTTTGTTGGTGTACTGATTTCAACACTTAATCTCCCACAATCCCTCTGTTTCTGTTAGCATCCATGTGTACCAGTCCTCAGACAACATCCGAAACCGTAAAAACAGCATGAAGATGCAACACTCAGCTTCCATCCTCTGTGTACTGTAAGTTGCCTTCTTGGCCTTTGGAAATAAAGTGCTGTAACTGATGCTGCATTAGACAATAAAAAATGCTGAATGATGGGGAAGATTAAGGAAAAAGGGATGAAAAGCTATTTGATGCAGCTGGATTTGATTGTGTTCTGTCACGTTTGTGTCTTGTTGGCCTCTGTGTCAACTTTCCTGTTTCAGCTATTTGTTCATTTTCTTGCAGAGTGTACATGAAGAGTTGAAAAAAATTATCTATCTTTTGTATATTAGTATTGTTATCTCATTATCTGCATGCTTTCCTTCGTTTTCATTTGGACATCCCTCTTTCATTTTGCTTCCTGCAGGTATTTGGACAACAAAGTGTTTGTGTCTTTGGCCAATGGAGAAGTGATTGTCTATCAGAGAGAAGCAGGTAAACTTGGAGTGTGGAGCGGGTGGGGAAAGCAATGTTTTTTTTTGTCTTGTTTTGTTTTGTTTTCCCCTCTCTTTTGATTTACTTTCAGTTTTTGCTGAAACATACAGTGTAGGGTTGTGCCTATAAGCGATGGAATAGTCTATCAATGATTGAAGGGACGATCAGCATTAGTTTTCTTTCTAGCCGATGCTATCTGGTGGTGTGTGCATAGGAAGTGTGCGGTGAGGAGCGAGTAAGAGAAAGAGACAGACAGAGAGAGAGAACTTTTTAACTTAGAGCGATCACTGACTTTATTAGACTGACTGTATCTAACACCAACATCTGCAGTGTCTGAACAGGAACAGACCATGAAATTTTTCTCAGCTTAGTATCAGAACTTTGAAAGCACCAAATGACTTGCTTTAACGCATTTTATTAGTTTAGAATATGAAGAATTTTAAAATGTCATTTCCATGAGGATGTTCAGTCAGAAGGTGATGGATCATAAGTAACAAACTTGGCGTTTCATCCCTGCAGCGTAGAAACAGTAATGTTAAGTCAGCCAAAACAATTTTGTTGCAAACACTGAAATTAACTTGTTTAACACAAAATATTATACATAAACTAGGCCTTTCCAAAAATTGTTTAAGTGCAATGAGATAGGCTGACCTTCATGTCAACAGAGAATCGATAGAAAAAATATTACACAACAGTGTCCGTGTTGGTTTGTGGTTTGTGATTCTTTCACTGGTACAACTCAAACACAAAGTTTGCAAATCACCTTCGTGACATCCAGTGGCTCACCTTTAACATCAGGTGTACAGCTGAAACATTCCCGAAAAGGCGACGTAGCGTTCTTCATTGGCACCAACTCCTTGTTACTCTTGGTGAAATGACAAGCAAGTGAAAGTGAAAGTGACCTGACCTGGAGACTTACCTGACCTAAAGGTGGTCTGTCTGATCTTTAAGCGGAGCAGCTATTAATTAATAATATTAATAAATATACAAAAATAATATTAATATCTAAAAATATATATCTTAATAAATAAATAGAACTAAATATTGTAATAAAACAGTACTGTAAACTATAAATTATAAACCCTTTTTCAAATACAAAGAAGCAGAGTCTTTATGACAAAACAATTTGTATTTTTCTTTCCTTAAAATTTCTCTGTATTATTCCCCTTAATTTAAATCTGCAGGTAGTTTCTGGGACCCCCAGTCGTCCCAGACGTTAGTTCTGGGTACACCTAGTAGTCCTGTCACCAAAATGGTTCCTGTGGGAGGAAAGCTGTGGTGTGGCTCACAGAACCGAGTCCTTATCATCAACACAACAACACTGGTCCAAGAGGTAGGTGGAAGGGTGGATGGATGTGTGCACAGGTGTATAAATGACTGGCAGACAGACGGACCATTAAATGTAACTCTCCTCTCTGCCTCAGCACTGGTTCCAGGTGGGCACAGACAGCAGTCGGTGTGTGACCTGCATGGTGGCGTACGGTCAGGGTGTGTGGTTGGCTTTGCAGGGCAGCGCTTTGGTCAGACTGTATCACGCTCAGAGCTTGGAGAGCCTGACGGAGGTGGACGTGGCGCCTGCTGTGCATAAGATGCTTGCAGGTAAACACATCTGAACACTTAATGTGGACAACAAGCAGAAGCTGGTTTCTTAATTTCTCTCTCTTAAATCCAGTTTATTAAAATAATTATTAAAACAAATAACTGCCCACTTGACTCATTCTCTCTCTGTGCTCTCTTTACACTGCCATTCATCTTCACCATTGTTTCTCCCCCTCGACCTTGGTACCATTTTATCTTTGTTCTGTCTCCACTCAGGTGCAGATGCGATCATCAGACAGCACAAGGCCGCCTGTCTGAGAATCACAGCGTTGCTGGCCTGTAAGGATCTGCTGTGGATCGGGACCAGTGCAGGTAAAAACACATTTTTAAGTATGTTAGAAATCTAAAATATATGAACCTGATAACTGAAGTGGATTCACGGTTTGTTTGACATATTAAATCAAACATAAGTAGTATACAACATTTTTTATTCAAAAAAATCTATACTTGTAAACAAAATTGATTGAAAAACTAAATATTGCAATGCATTGTCTTGCAATTAGCAAAAGTGTACTTTTGCATTATCAGAATTCGACAAATAAAATAAAATTTTGGAACGTTAGCATTTTGAAATTTTACATCAATCCATGGATCTTGTGTTCTGCAGGGGTGGTCCTGACGCTGACAATACCAGCAGTGAGCTCAGGAACTGGGGCTGGGACACTGAAATCTCCGCTGGCGCCGATGGGCTCAGCTCACGGACACACGGGCCACGTTCGATTTCTGACATCCATCGAGCTACCAGAAGGGTTCGACATGAACTTCCCTTCTACAACTGACTCCACAGGTAGCTATTGTTGTTTTTACACTTACACTTTGTCTACCTAGCAACTGAACTGAGTCAGTGTTTCAACTGTAAAGTTGAGTGTTCTCTTGACTTTTAATCCCTCCTGTTTTCCAGGCAACCAAACCCAGAGCAGCAGCACAGTCGACGGGAACCTCCAAAGGCGTGACTCCGCACGTCGCCGAGCGTCCGCCCACATCCCTCCAAAATCCAACCACCTTGTCATTTCTGGTGGCGATGGCTACGAGGATTTCAGACTGACTAGTAGTAGTGAAACAGTTGGACGGGATGACAGTACCAACCATCTTTTGCTTTGGAGGGTCTGAGACAGTCGATCCTGGTTTGAACAATCTGCCCCAACCTCCCTCCAGCTGAGAATGGCGCACAAGCTCCTGTCCTTTTCCCTCACCAGACTCGTCACTTTTTGGTGTTGTTTTGGTCCTCTGCTCAGTCCTCCAGTCTCTATGTGCATAATATGGCTGTCAACTCCCCTCCTGGACTTAATCATGAATATGATGACTTCAGACCCAGTTTTCTTGTGTTTGTGATTGTGTGCGTTGTTCTTCACTGAGTGACGTCTGTGCATGTGTATTTTCATTTCTTGGCATCTACGAATGTTGTCTGGAAAAATGTCTTTAAACTCATGTCGCTACTGAAGGGGACAGAGAAGGGAAAAATGAAACCTTGAAGGATGGATGCATTTTGAGAGAACAAGTGAAGAAAAGGACGACAGAAGAGGACTTGGACTCTGCAGAAAGTCATTGCACAGAAGGTTGAAGCAAACATTGAAGTGAACTTTGACTTAAGTGAAACATGAACTTGTCCTTTGACATTTGATATGTTTTATGGACTTGGACGTCAACTCTTCACGCCATCACCACTTCATTTTAGCCTGAACCGCAGAGAAAATTATCGGAGGTAAATGTCATTTAAAGATACATGAATATCTACAAGTGAAAACCATGTAAAACTTAATTCGACGGACTGTAGTTTGATGGATATTCTGAATTTGCGTTGTTGTGTGCAGCTTCTGTAATGCTCCTTCAACCTGAAAGTCTGGACAAAAACCTTTCAATGTCACGTCTGAGATTAGATATTTCCGATCACTTTAGGGTTGTAGTAATATTGACCCCATCATTCTTGTTTATGGATTTGAAACTGCTAAAACCATCTTTTCTCCTGTAGATGGAGAATGAATGAGAGCATCACTGAAGTGCAATATGTGGCGAGGGTGTCTTACAAGACTTTAAACACATGGACGAGGTCACATTAATGCACAGCCTTCATTTACAACACATTTCAACAGATAATCACACTAGATCTGATTATCACATTAATTTTTGCTGCCAGTTTAAGATTATAGACATAGATGATGCCCACTGCTGGAGTTGAGTGGAAGAAATGTGCATTGGAGACATTCCTCTTGAACATGAGTATGCCAAAGCCTCATATGTGTCAGAGTTTTGACATTAAGGGATCTGAAGTCATTTCTTTTGCCATTAAAATTTCACTTTGTTGAGTGGAAATCAGGAGCTGATGTTGCAGACTCTTTAAAGATGATGCTAGGCTGTGGTAGCAGATAACAGTAGTAATGTACAGTATTTATGGTTTTTGATTTTTTAGCGCCTTCTTTTACAGCACTTAATTTATAGAAGATGTAGCTTTCACTTTTTTTTTTTTCTCTTTTTGAGTTGAACAAGGAGGCTCTGGCTCGATTAACTACTTGGATGCGGTTCCACATACACAGTAGGGGTGTAACTAGGCTATACTTTCCATTTGTACACAATACATACATACTCATTTGGAGTTGTGTGGCTCCATATATGCAGAGAAACAGACGCAGAAAGGAGTTGCTTTGCAAATATTTATTTTTGTTTTTACTCAGTTATTGGTTGTCATGGTCAAAAGAACCCGAACATAAACTGATCCAGATGTCAAATATTCTTGTCACTTATCTCACAAGGTTACCTGTTTGAGTGCCAAATGCTAAGATTTAGTATTAGATTATTTTTTTCCAGTTTCTAGCAGCACCACGGTGCGTTTTTGGTCATTTTGTTACATGAAATGAAGCGCTAAGATGTATTGTTACACCCTGAATGCACAAACACTGACATCAGTACTGACTTATAGAAAACAAGATCCATGTGGTTTGTAAGTGAAACAAGAAAGTGCGCAGGATGCAGAGTAGGTCAGAAGGACAAATGCTGAGAGCCTGCACGTGCCTTCAGAAGGCTAAAAGTTAAGCCATTAACACACACACGTAAACACAGTGAAAAGTAAGCTGTCACTCACCCTGCAGCAGATGTCTGGAGAGTGAAGGGTGACTCTGAGTTGTCCTTGCATACGCACACGTTAGCCTCAGGCTTTGGGGTTAAGCAGTGATTGTTTTTGATCCCTCCAAGCCTAGAAAACCTCACAGCACTTTGCCAGCCATCTGGGCACCTCACCTCAGATCCACCACTTCCCAAACGCATCCATATTAGCTTAACTCTCCCACTGAGAGAGCGGCTATCAGTTAAGAGGATTGGTTTGCTGTTGTGATAGCTGCTAACTAGCCAGTGAGCACGTTGTCTCTGAGTGTAAAGGCTTGTCTGTGTGTGAATCCTCTGCTATTAAGTTTAAAAGTGATTTTCTGCAAACAGTTCAACCAAAATTCCAGTTAGCTTATGGTAGCCTCTGAAGAATATGGCACAAGTGGAGATTTTGGAAAATATGATTATTCAGTTTCTTGTAAAAAGTGAGTTGGGAAGATAAATACAACAGATGTCAGTATAGTAAATATTAAACAACACTCAGTTAGCTTAGCTTAGCATTAAGACTTGGGGAAACAGCCACAGCTGACTTAAAAGCTACAGAAAATCTTAGCTAAAATGCTCTGAAGCTCACAAGCTAACATGTTACAACTGTTTACCAAATGTAAAAATGCTAAGAGAGTCACTGCACTTTGCTGAGAGTTAGCCCATAACAGCTGTAAAACTACAACATATAGCTCTAATTTTTACACTTTTTTTAAAAACTTGTTTAAATGAGACATTATGTGTTCGTTGGTGAGCTAATTACTGAGCTAGCTGCTCCCCATTTCCATTCCATGTGCTAAGCTATGCTGACCTGTAGCTTTTTATCCGAGAAAGACATGAGTGGTGTTAATCTTTACTCCACTCAAAAAGTGAATTGGATCGCTCCTAAAAATATTAAGTTATTAATTCAGCGTGCTCAAATGTTGAGGTAGCCATGAGTGTTTTTTGTTTTTGTTTTTTCTGATTGACAACAGAATTAATATTTGTCTTCTTTGTGCCAAAAGCTGCCAAGTTACCCATGAAAATGCTGTATATGCTGACTGCAGGGCAAAGGAGAGCGCCCTGCAGAGTGGAGTGATTGTGAACACTGAATTTTTGGGGACATTTTCAAGCTCTGAGGGGTCTGAGTAAAACATAATTACTTAAAAGTTTTGTTCACTGGCTTTGGTGATTTTCTGAAACTTCTACCATAAAGTCAGTCATTTTAAATTCAGCATATTTAAAATCTTGGTATAGATTTGTCCAAGAAGTTGAAAAATATTTGCCTTAAAACCACAATGTTTCCCTGGTTGCCACAGTAATATAAATGACTTCATAATCTTATTTCAGCAGTTTGTAGGTTTTAAATGCAGGGTAATGATATTAGCCTATTAATTTTACACACGCGCATACACACATGTTAACACATCTTAGATATGAAGTCAAACTAAAGGGTTGAGAAAAAGCCGTATGTTATGTGCCAGTTAAAGAAACAGAAGATTTTCACGTAATTTTTCATCACCACACCAAACATATATTATCCTCACCGTAACACTCAGCAACTTTTAAGTAACCTCCTCATGGCCGTATGTGAAAGAACTCTTTATTGTTGTAAATATCGGTATATATTGCCTTTTTTTTCTGTAAATAGTGCACCCACAGTCCTCAATTGTTGATATGAATCTAATGGCATATTTTTATATATTTGTGTAAGGTTTGTTTTTGTTTGTATTTTTTCCCTCCTCTCTGGCATGCGCTGTCAGTGATGTTTAAATTATAAAAACTGTCATAGATCTTTTCAAAAGAAGACAAGATGGCCTCTGTTGTTTCCAGGGTGTGTGAAAGATAGTTGGATGTCTCTGGTAGCCATGTTAGCTCCAAAACATACGTTTGCCTTGTTATGGACGTCTGCAGGAAGGAAAACAACATGGCAGGTTTTACGCTGTCTCCTTGTGATAACTCTGTTCATTGAAGGGTCTGACTGACATCTTGCACTTTTCATGGTTACGATCCGTCAGAGTTACTTCCTGTATGTAGCTGTTCTTTTTGTCACAGTGGGTTTCTCTTTGTAATTAAATCAGTTCACTGGTGCCAGTTTTGTCTCTCTTCTTTGTTCACCTGGTACGGTGTCGGTCTCTTCATATTTACGCAAGTTTACATGCACAGTCCTAGTTTTCGATCATATTTTCCAACTTTATAACCCGAACACATAAGCAGAAAATGGAACGTAGGGTTTGCATGCGACAGTATGCACGTGCATATTATGGTTTCTCAAAACTGGAGCAAAAATTATCAGGTTTCTGAAACCAGGGCAGATAAGTTTTATGAGTGAGAGCACATTTATAACTAGAATGCTAATGAACGTGTACCTTAGATACAAACTTCTACCTGTAGCTAAAACTATAACTCATTTTGTCCCTCAACAGAAAATTAATAGCATTTTATAACTATTTACCTTATTACATATTTTTTTAAATGTCAAAACATCATAAATGCTTTTGCCCCAGCTTCTTAGATGTTAACTGTTGGACAAAACCTATTTGAAGACTTCCCTTTAAGGAAATTTGTGATAGATGTTTTTCACTTTTTTTCTGAGTAGCTGAATAATCAAGCAAAGAAAATGATCTGCTGACTAATCAATATTAAGAAATAATTTGTGTTTGTTTCAGCCTGACTTTTGCAGCTATTCCAAACTGGTGTCAATGTTGGTTGAAACAAAGCTTAACATTTTAGTATCCTTTTATGCAGTCCTCAACATCGTTTACAAGAAACAAAACAAAAAAAACCCCTCTGGTTCTCTACAAACTAATTGCAAAAGCCTGTCTTTCATTAGATAAAG
>JAQFJA010000024.1:12997196-13009201 GCA_029874485.1 Naso brachycentron
AGTTTATCTGATGACTTTAGGTGGAGGCAGGCTAGCACTTCCCATTGACTACCAGTGTTTGAGCTAAGCTAATAAGCGGTGGACAAGCTCTGCCCGTCTCTTCCTTGTTACTGCACACACAGTCCAAAGAATGGGATCTATCTTCTTGTCTGGAACTCTTGAGGGAAAAAAAAAGAAGCTTGTGAATCCCCTTAAGGTCCTAATTACCTGATTACAGTCACTGGTAATGTTGGCCAGCAGGTTGCTGGAAGAAACCATGTTACTGCTGAATAAAGGAGAAGGAAAGGAGAAACACATGCCCAGAGGCAGCAAGAGAGGAGGAAGGTTGGGAGTGTGGAGGTGAGAGTCAAAACTTTATAAGTCAAGAAAGAGAACTGGTTGATATAATGTAGGTAGATATGGTGTGCATGCCAAAGACCAGATGGAAGGGGACTAAGATGGAGACATCAGAGTGAAGAAGAGTATGCCAAGAGTGTTTTGGAAGTGATGATAGTGTTGGACAGTTAGATATGAGCTATATGAAGTTGGAAATTGGAAGTGTGATGATTAATGTTGATGTCAGTTGGATGAGGTGGTGGTAACTGTACCCAAGGAGGACAGAGTGGTGAATGCATGAGCCTTTAAGTGACATGATGGTGAAGTGAGCAGAGGTGATCAGACGGTATAGTTTTTAACAGAGAAACATGGAAGGACTGATGGTGGTGGACTTCAGGATGAGGGAGGGGCATGGAGTGAAGTTAAGAGAGGGGAGGAAGGTGTAACTTTAAAGATGTTGGGGAACGCAAGGTGGTGGCAGGGGAGAGCATAGCAATGCAGTATCACCTGGTGATTGGTAGGATGACTTGGAGATCAAGAAGAGTAGGAGAATAAAGGCAGAGCCAAGAATCAAGTGGTGAAATTGTGTAGAGTTCAGGGAGGAGTTAAAACAGACGCTGGATGGTAGAGATGCCAGATGGCTTTGCAACTACTGCAGAAGAGACAAGGGATGCAGCTAGGAAGGTACTTGAAGTGTCTTCTGGACAGGGGAAGAAAGACAAGGAGACTTGGTGGTTTCAAGAGAAAGCAAAGGAGAGCACAGAGGTTGGCGGGGGGGTGACGTATTCAGAGAGATAATGAAGTGGACGGGAGCACAAGGAGATGTGTGTGTTTAACTGGAAAATGAAAGTATGCCTTTGGAGAGGAGAAGAATCGATTTGGTACCAATACTGAAGAAAAGGGATGTTAAAAGTTGTAACTATGGAGGTACACAGCTGATCACAGCAAAGCTGTTAAAAGGGTAGTGTGAGCTAGTTTAAGAGGAGGGGTGATGGTTAGTGCAGCATTATAGTTTCATGTGAGATAACTCTACTACAGATATGATGTTTGCATTACATACATATTGTATAAGAGAGTAGGGAGTAACTGAGCTGTATGTTAAAGTGGTGCAGAATATGTATAAGGGCAATATGAGAGCATTGAGGCATGTATACGTGACAAATGAGTTCAAGGTGAAGGTGAGATTACATGGACTCTAAGCCTTTTCATGTCTGCAACGGTGATGGACCAGTTTAAAGAGGAGATCAGGCCGGACTCCCCATGGACTGTGATGTTCACAGATAACACTGTGATCTGTAGAGAGAGTCGGGAGGAAGTTTAGGGGACCCTTAGGAATTGGAATCAAAGTCAGCAGTTGCAAAACAGTAAATGTTGAAATGAGAAGGAGGACAGTGGAATGGTAAGGATGTAAAGAGCAGAGGTGTCATAAGTGTAGCAGTTTCAAAGTAATGGGGAATGCAGAGGAAGGTGAAGTGGAGAGTGGTGGCAGGGTGGAGTGGGACGAGAATGGTGTCAGGAGTGATTTGCAATGACAGGGAAGCAGCAGAGTGAAGGGAAAGGTTTACAAGATGTTTGTGAGACCAGCTATGTTCTAGAGTTTGGAGGCAGTGCTGAAGGTGGCAGGGTTGAAGAGGCTAATATTTTCATTGTATTTAGCACGTCAACCCTTGTTATGTGGATGTGTCTTTAACACTCATAATGGTAAACGTTACTTGGGTTCATTCTCTGACGTTCTGGTCATGTGTATTACGTCAGCAGCTTCTCTTCAGATAATGGTGGAACAGGTCTTGAACTGAATGTGTCGTTCAATGTATCAAGTTTTTCACGTTTTACCTCCTCTACCACTGCACAAAAATAAACATTTTCTTTTCCTCTATTTTTGCCAAAAAAACATCAACAAAAAAACCCCATTACAACTGTATATCGATTTCTAGCCATTGAACCATATCGGACTGTAATTGTATCATACATAATGTTCTTTTAAATGCAGCTGCTACCGCTGTGATCCGAAGTGTCAATGACAGGGAGGTGCCTTTGTGAAAGACTTGGCACTGGGACAGTAGTGAACACAAGGCACAAGTTACCAACAGTTTCTACATATTTGGGTTATTTAACTGTTATTCGTTTGGTGGAAATGTCGTGTCACTTACAGATTTTCTTTTGGTTTCTTGTACGACAGTAGAGCTGTGTTGTACAGCTCAGACAACAACACTGTGAGCTCTTCGGTGTTTGCTTTCTGATTCACAGTGCCTGCTAACCGGTCTGTGCTGCAGTGCTGCATCCAATGTTGTTTAGACAGATCGAGTAAAAAACAACAACAAAGGGGCGCCTGGTGGCTCAATCCGTGGAGCAGGCACCCCACATACAGAGGCTATGTCCTCGCTGCAGTGGACCCAGGTTCGATTCCACCTGTGGCCCTTTGCTGCATGTCATTCCCCCTCTCTGCCCTGTTTTCTGTCCACTCTTCAGCTGTCCTGTCCACACAAGGCACAAAAAAATTATCTTTAAAAAAAACAAAAAAAACAAAACTATTGAACTTTCATCCTGCTGCTTTTCTAGCGATGAGAAAGACAGGAACATATGGCTGCAGTTGATAAAGTACATTTAAACCAATAAAGAAGAAGTTTTGTCTCTAGTGAGTGGGTGCCAAGGTTAGCTTGCACCCACTCGCTAAAGACCAGAGACCCACTTTGCCTGACCCCTTCAATTTGATTGGCTGCCGCCCACTGGCGGCCCACTGTTGTTTTACGTCTAACATGTTGTTTGATTAAGGCTGCAAGTACATTTTGGGTAGGTTAGAAAAAGACTTTGGTAACACGTACATGCATTTCATCTAGAGTAAATGTATATAATGAATATATAATCTGCTAATCACTGATCAGTGTGTTGATTAGCTTATTTTAAGAAAAATATTTTAGTGTACCGCAAAGCTGCAATGTAAGATCGTTTGTGACCAGATGACAACCATATTGTTTTCTCTTTCAAAATGAAGGAGCTAAAACCAAGCACTGCACATCTTGCAGTATGACACCCATAGGTGGGAATATTTATTTGTATGGTGTGGTACAGTCCATTCCGTTTGTCATAGATTTTCTACTGTTTAAAGCAAAAGGGCAGCAGCCCTCTCTCTGTTTTCCCTGGTTATGTCGCACCAAGTTAAAAAATGTATGCCTTGACACATACCAGTTTTATGTAAAGACCATCTTTCCAGCAGTGAAATAATTCTTTAATTAGTTGGACTTTCAAGAGAAAAAAAGCTTAAAAAGCTTTACAGGCTAGTAGTACTCCTTTCTTGATGATAAGTAAACTAACAAAATGAGGAATGCACTTTTCAACTGCAGTTGACCTAATGAACATATTAAAACAGTGCTCCTCTGAGGGAGTAGAGTCTCAAAATAGCCATCTTTTGGCCCTTTGACATTTCAGTATTTATTGTAATACAGTGACTAAACAAATTTGCCCCACAGACAAATGTCAGGGGCTCCAGACTTTCTCCATGGTTTTCAAAGTGTGAGCCACCAGGGGGCCTCAGCAAATGGAAGTTTAACTTGGAAGAAATACTGAGAAAACCTTTGTTACTATTATGTTTATTATGATAACATGTAATTTTAAAATCTAAACATTTCAGCTGAGGCTGTTAAATGATTAGTTTTGAAAAATCGTGATTAATCTCTCTCTCTCTCTCCATATACGTGTGTGTGTGCGTGTGTGTGTGTGTGTGTGTGTGTGTGTGTGTGTGTGTGTGTGTGTGTGTTTGTGTTTGTGGAGCCAAAAGAGGACAAATGTGTAAGTCCCTTTTTTTAAACTCTCTGGCAACACTCTTGAGATTTGTAAGAAGGTGAAGTATCTTGGACATTTTATTACAGAAGAAATGACCGATGACACTGATATTGACAGACAGTGTCGCAGGATGTATGCACAAGGGAATACTCTTGCATGTAAGTTTGGTATGTTTACAGAAAATGTGAAAGTTTGCTTGTTTAGAGCAACATTTTTCAATAGGTTTTTAAAGACATCTTACAAAAGGAAGGACTCTAAGGTAATGTTTTTCTGGGGGGAGGTTGGTATGGCGTGGAGAAGTTTGGGAAAGCCTGCATAGGCAAGAGTGATGATCTTTCTCTCACCTTCAGTGCATTGAGATGCCTACCATTAACATAAGAAAGACAGCAAAAAAGAAAAGAAAAAAAAAAGAAAAAAGAAAAACAGGCTATGTTTTCGTTATCAAAAGTGGATATTATAGGGCAAACAAATAATATGCATTGTAAGTGAAAATTTTACAGATACATTCTTGGACAGGCTGAAGGCAACAGCAGAGCTACATCACTTTTTGCTGGCCTTAAACTATTACAGTTATTACAGTCGAAGCTGCAGACCAGCAAAGCCCGAGCGTAGGAGAGCAGAGAGTTAATATTTCAGCATGGTTGGAGGCATTAGTGCTGTCAGTGTGAGTGGTGGGATGAAGGTTTGTGTGTGTGTGTGTGTGTGTATGTGTGTGTGTGTGTTACTTTTTTAGGGGTGTTGTGGGGGGGCAGATAGCAGAGCACATCTGGTGGTGAGGGAGGGAGTTGGGGTTGGTGTTGGGTGGGGGCCCAGGGTGCAGCCCCTGGCAGCTCCCCTTCCCGTACCAGTCTCTAGAAGGGAGCTGCCTGTCTGTCGCACCCTGATTTATAAACGGCTAATGTCAGAGGAAAGCAATGTGGAAACTGTGGCATAAACACCAAATACCAGCAGAGTTCAGAGATTATGATTCAGTGTCTGGGCGGACTGCTCCTCAAACAAAGCTCTGACTGCTGCCTCTCTCACTCTGCTTCTTACACATGTGAACATATACCAGCATCTCAACTGAACTGTAACCTATGGCTTTTTCAGGGCAATAATTCCTTATCCTGCTCACTTCTTCTGTCACTTGTGTTATCAGCTCTTTGTAACGACACTGTTGTTGCAGCCCTGTTTTGTAACTGTATTTGCTGCAAAGTGTTCTTGACTGGCTGTCCAAAAAGGTTGAGGAAACACAATGTGAAGCTTCTTACTGATATATTTTGCTTGAGTGAGTGAATTTGTGTGAACCCGCAAGTACCACAGCTGCCGTTCATGTGTATGTGTTTGCTGCTTATTGTGCAAGGCTGCACTGAGGCCCTGAGTACAGCAAGCCAGGCAACGAGTTCTCCCAGCATCTGAAAGATTAATGCAGAAACCTGATTAGCCATGCCATCACAAGCCTCCTGTTCCTTGTGTATTGATTTTCCTTCCGTTCACCCTCCCCCTTCAAAAAGCCGGGAGGGGAGTCTCTTAAGAGCTAGAGCACCTCTCCTCCTCTCCCAGGCCTCCTCTGGCCTGGGCCTTCTAACCGATCCAGCCCCGCTGATTTCTACTGAGACCTTGGATGGGCTATAGACTTCTGATGATAACCCTAGGTGCTGTGTGAGAGGGCTGGGGGATGGAGCGGGGGGTTTTGGAGGTGGGATGGGCGCTCAAGTCTGTCAGGCTCTGAGCTGTAGTGATAATGGAGGGCTGAATTGGCCTGATAAATATGCCAGTGAGATGAAAGTTGTTCAGGATCTGGTCAGCTTGACTCTTCCTATTCCCCCTGGTTTCACTGACCTGGAGCACTTTCACTGAAGGGAGAGGAGAACATCTCTGATGGCTTAGCCCAGAGACACACTCTATCCATTGGCTTGTCTAGCTTCACAGTGTTAGTCAGTGAGCAGATCAACAGTGCTGGAGTTACCTGGAAAAAAGGTGAATCGAGAATGTAAACTAGTAGCCCTTGAAACTTTTTGGGAAAAGTAACTACAGGGTGAAGCTGAACTTTTTCCCAGCTGAATATAAACAGCTTTGGCCAGACTTAAGTAAGACTTGTCAAAATTTGAAACATTTTGATTTCAAGAAATGTTTGACTTGTTTCACAGGCTAATAGGTGTAGTCCTTACATCTGCTTAGACAGCATTAGCTTCTATGAAATCTTTGATGTATTTAGTGTATTTTCTGCCATCTAAAACCCTTCTGTGGTGTGCATCCCTTTCTGTGCATCGTTATAGCTCATCATTCAATGTTGATAACGACGACGGTAAATATGCTATACTCTCGGAAGATAGCATTCCACAAAGGCCACTATTGGAAATGTCAAACTGCACTTATCAATGGTTTTATCAATGGAAAACAGTACCATGTAACATGAATATGTTGCCTGTTAACACAAAGAATGATCACTCTCTCTGCAGTTCCCCTCAGTCCCACAGAGGTTTTTGTCTCTTTTAGCTCATGGGTTTGGTTTTTAAGCCCACAGCTTTATTAGACTGGCTCACATCTCATTGCACACACATCTTTAGTTTTCAGCACCAGGCAGCTGTTTGCCTGAAAGACTTCTGACAGACCTACAGTACTCTTAGCATCAAACAGTAGATGCTGGTAGAGACTAACTGCTGAGCACCTTTAGCAGCTGTGGCAGCAGATACTCATCTCAGGACTTGGATGACCAAAACAGAGATAGCAAATAAGAATTATTCATTCATATATGATAATACTCGAACAAGTCAGTGAAATTTTTTTTGTGCAGTTCGTCTGACCCTGAGGAGCAATGGGCAACTACCTGCTGTACTGAATAGTTCAGAGATTTGCTATTACCATTGCCATTTAATTTCTGAATCTGCATTGGGATTGCATATGCGGTCGCACAGATTGGAGGGGTTTGTGTTTTGTGTGGGTTGAATGGAGAGTGGAGGGACAGGTGCCAGCAGACAGTTGCTGATGACAGGGCCTTTTCACAGTGACCTCAGCTAACTTTTGCTCTTCCACTGTCGAAGGTCCCCCCAGAGAAACACACGAAAGGTGTGAAATTGCTCACAGTAATGACGAATGCTAAGACTCCTACAATTAACTTAATAAGCCTTTTTAATGGTAACATTATAGGTGATTCCAATTTACTCAAAACGTAACGAATGCAGACATTATCAGCTGATGTGAACTGAGATAGCAGGAACGTGGACACATGGAGGAGAGGCCAGGGGTGGATTGGCCATTGGGAGTACTGTGAGTTTTCCCGGTGGGCCGTTCAATGATGGGCTGCCAGTGGCTGCCCCTTTTTTTTTTTTTTTTTTTTTTTGCTGTGCCTTGCCATGGTAACTCTCACACATCACATCCATACAGTGGCTTGTCTGTCTAAAGAATACCTGGCCTGGCCCAATGATAGGCTACAGAGGCCCAGGAGTCCAACCCATGCATGTTCTAGACCCCCCCTCGTCCAATCACCGTTAATGATGAGCAATTGTTATGAGAGGGAGAGAGTGAGAGAGAGAGAAACAGCATAGCAGAACACAGACAAACAAAATGGAGAGAAAACGAAAAGGTGGTGCTGAAAAACTGAGAGAAAGGAAAAAAAAAGCACTCGCTCATGATGCCGCTAACTTGGCACAGTATCTGCGCGCAGAATGTAGTGGGCCAGTCTGGACCAAAAAGTCCAGGGCCTAATTTTTGTCCGAGTCCAGGCCTGTCTGGGTCTAAAACCTTCAGCAACCACTGAAGTGCGTTAATTCTGCATTCTGTCTAATGGCCATTAGGTAGCGACTCCACTGCTTTCAAAAAGAAGTCTGATTGCATGCGAGCTTATGACGCTACTTTTCTCTTGATTTACTTACTCAGTGAACACTTTCCTAATGAGTTTATTGTCTCAGTCACTAGTTTTGAGTTAAATAGACGATAACCCAGGCTCGGCTTGAAGGTGTGGCTACTTTATGATCGGCAATTTGCTTCCACACTTTTTTTCGAGTTCTCTGTCAAATCCAATCAGAATAGAGGCAGATCCTTTCCGGCTTTGCCCTTTTGTTCAAATATGGTCACTTCTGGTTCAGAAAAACCAAGATGCTGACGACCAAAATGCCAGAATCAAGGCTTCAAACCAGTAGTCCACAAACCAATGAGTGATGTCACGGCGGCTCTGTCCACTATTTATTATACTTTGGTTGGATCTGTAAGCATGACTGGCTGTATTTTGTTCTTGTGAACTTGACAGTAAAATACATTGTGGCATCAAAAATAAGATCTAACCAGAGCCTTGTTTCCTCGACAAACATGGCTCATTGTTCGGAAGCCAAAACGCTCTCCCGCTTTGCCCTTGATCTCTCCTGTTGCTCAGTCACTTCACACTAAAAGGCGAGGAGTTCCACTCATTCTTATGTTTCCTCTTTTGTGGTTCCTTCCTTCCTTCACAGCTTCATCCAGTAGGATTTCTCAGCTCGGCTGCTTGATGACATCAAGGCGCCAGAAAAAGCTCTCAAACACATTAACTGCGCCTTCAGTCTTCGCCCCAAAAACCACCGTGGAACAGAAAGACGTCCATGTTTTTGTCATGACTTTGCCTTTGCTGCTTTATTATGGCTAATTTTAGCTCTCCTGAACAAAACAGAGAACATGACTGGTCATCTGATGCTGTTGCCACTTGTTATTTGAATGTGTCAAACAACAGCACAGAAGGTTTCGGCTAATTACTGTTTTACACTTTGGAAAAAGTCATCACTCTCGTCTCCCTTTCCTTTGAAGTGTTTTTGAATTTTTATTCTGTTTTGTTGTTGTCCATTCACATAAAATGACGAAGGCATGGCGGGTGTTGGTTAGTTTTGGCTTCTCTGCTGTGTACAATGGGATATTCTGAGAAGTGTTAATATCCTGTTACATCCTGCTCTTCCTCTGTGCTTCTTGTCCTCCTCTCTCCATCTGTTTCTGTGCATTTGTTTGTCCCTCTTTCTCTCTTTAGTTCCCTTGTTACTCCATCTATGCACACATCTATCCGACAGCAGCTTCCAAATTAAAGCACATTGCCTACACAAGCGTGAGAAAAACCCGGTTATGAAAAAGGAACCATGCCACAAACAACAAAATGCAATTACAGGACTGACAGCTCAATAGCTAAAGATGCATGTCTAGCAGGGTTAGAGTTGCCGCAAGTGGTCAAAGAACTCCAATTTTCATGACAAGGATTATGTAAGCTCTCAGATTGAAATGTTTTCTAATTTTGTAATGCATCTATGTTGAGTGTCCAAGCCATAAGTGTATTAGCTAAAACATCACACAGAGCTGTAGAAATATATTCAGAAGATTTACTTCATCAGAAAGGTGAATTCAGCTTCAAACAACTAATTTAGGTTTAGCTTTGCCCTGAAATTTTGCCCTGAATTAGGCTAAAAAAAGAGGCTAATGCAGGTCATCCTCCAACATTTTGGTATCTGGAATAATTTTAGCAAATTTATTGCAGGCATTTCAGAAAAGGGGGATGATAAAAGTAAGTTAACAGAAGAGCTTCTGTTGTATAAATCTTTGGTGAATAGAGTTAGTATAAGCAGGTGAACAGCTAACCTGACTCCTACAATAGATAATAAAATCTATCTACCAGCACTTAAGCACTTAAAGCTATCTTAATAACATTATATCTTATTTAAAAGGTGAAGATTTTGATGATTTTATGGGGGATTATCTGTGGGACAATTTATTGAGTTTAGAGGTGTGTATAGTTGGATTTTGTTACATATGGTCTGAATCAAGCTGTTAGCTTGTAATATTAAGCAAAGCTGGCTGCAGCTTCATATTTAAACAGACACGAGACTGGTCACAGTTTTCTAATCTAACAGAAAAATTACAAGTATCTTTTGGAAGATGTTAGAAAGACCTGCCTTGCTGTAGGTCTGAGTAGCACTTGTATGGACTCACTGAGGAAAGAGACAATGGGTGCTTGAAGGCGGATGAGGCAATGCTTGGACACAAGTGGTCATATGCCCAGAGGTCCAGTGGAAGTTTCACGTGTGGTGGTCGGTTTTGTTGTGGCTGTGTGGGATAAAAAACCCAGACAATCTGGATTTGAATTCAGATGCATCACACGCAGGCAGCGCTGGCTCGGATTGCCTGGCTGTGAATTGCTAACTTCAGAGGGCAGTGGCCATGGAGCTGGCACATCTGGAACATCCTTTTTTTAAAATACTTTCACATGTATTTTTTATTTCGAACACATGTGACTCTGTTAAGAACAGTCTAATGAAACAGAAAATTGTTGGTCAAACCTGACATGTACTACCTTGAACTTTCCATTAATATCCTTCCGGTCTCTCCACTGGTAGTCTTGTTGTACCTCCCACTGACCTCCTGTACGTTGGATCCTTAACCGCACCTTTGTTTTGCTGTATAATGACGATTTCCGATTACATGCGCTCATCACACGATAAATCAGTTTCACCTTGCTCGGTTGGAGTTTAAGTACAGTCGTTTCAGTGGCTGCATTTGTGGGGGTCAATTGAGGTTCTCTGTGGAAAACCAAACATTCCTCGTCCCCTCGATCGCAGTCCAATTTGTTACTTGACACTTTCCAAAAAAAGAGGAAGGCGACTTAATTGTAGGTCCCATTTTTGTTTTGCTCTCTCTATCATTGTCGTTTTATTGATCGTTTTTTCCATTTCTTCAGCTGTGTGTGCTTGTGTGTGTGTGTGTGTGTGCATGGGAGGGTGCATATTTGCATGTGTGTTGAAGTGTTTATGTATGTGCGCATGTGACTTGTAATTAGCTTCTTGCTCTGGTTTGTATGGCATTTTAACAAATGCTTCTTTATATATCATACTATCAGACTGAAGCTCTAGCAATCTCATTCCCTGCCACTTTCCCCTCCTTCCCTCCTTCCCTCTCTTCTCTTCCTCTACAGCTTTATCGGCTCTTGCCCTCCAGCACTGTGTTGTTTTTACAGACTGGTGGCTTTTCTGTCCACGCTTTATCTTTTCTCCTCCCCTGAAATTATGCTTCAGCAGCCTGTCATTGGCATGAGGGCCTTGCCGGACCAAAATCATAAACTCGTTCCATTTTTTATTTTCTTGTTTGTGTAAGGCAAAGTTTGGTATTGGCTGGATGTTATAGAATTCCAGATGTTTGTGAATATTCAGTATGTGTGTGCGTATGTGTGTCACGTGCATGAACAATCATACATTAATGCACACATAATCAGAGCCAGACCTTATTAAGGAATATCATTACCACACACTTATTGTACATATTAGGCAAGTGGTGGAAGAAGTATATAGATTCTAAAAAAGTAATTGTCAGTACTTCACTACCTGTAAATGTCCTGCATTCAAAACTTTACTTAATTAAAACCATGTCAAATTTTATCAGAAAATGTAGAAAATTTTGCATTTTTCTGCTGCAGATGTTTGTTGTTCTACTTGTAACTATTAAACTAGGGTCAGCTTTTAATAAGCTCAGAGGAAATACCTTGTTTTCAGCTTTTTGATGATGCATTTTCCAGTTAATATGAGAAGCTATTTGAATAGTTTATTGAGGAGAATTTAGAACACTTATGCCATAAGTTTATCAGAAATATTTAAATTCAGATTAACCAAATTTGGAGATAGATGGTCTTCAATGGAGAGGAAGAGTGTGAATATTTGTAATGTAAAAAGTAACCTGTAACCAAAGTTGTCACACTGATGCAATAGATTAGAAAAGGACAAAAGTTGTTTCTGAAATGTAGAGGAATAGAAGTATTAAGATGCAAAAAATGGAAATACTTGCTTATTATACTTGCACATTTGTTCTTAAGTACTTTACTTAAGTAACAGTACATTTCACCACTGAACTACAGATGTGATGTAAGTGTGTCTGTATCAGTGTGTGTGTGTGTGTGTGTGTGTGTGTGTGTGTGTGTGTGTGATAACCACACA
>JAQFJA010000024.1:13016875-13027805 GCA_029874485.1 Naso brachycentron
TTCAAGTGCAAGCGAGACCGATAAAGGACAAGATGAGGGAGCATAAGCCAAATAAAGTTAGTTAAATGATAGATAGCGGATAATGTAAAGAAGTAAAGGACCACAGGTAAAATATTTTTTAAAAAAAGAATGACCGAGGGCATTATGAGGCTTTGGATGCTGCAGGGAAAAACTTTATCTCTGTGCCTCATTCCTCTCTTGTTATGTAACTATCCTTGTTGCAGTGCACTGTCTGTCTCTCTGTCTCTCTGCTGAAGTCCTGGCTGGGCTAAGGTGAGAGGTAAACTTCTTACCCCAGCACTTTTCCCATCATCTCCATTCAGGGGGAACACCCGCGGGGATGAATTGCAGCAAGGCAGAGCTTAGCTTGGCAGGATTAAAATCTGACTCTGCAGAGGTAACTCTGACCGTGCAGAGCTGCAGACAGAGAAAAGCTTGACTTGCTGGAGTGCAGTGACAGTACAGCTGAAGGAGACAACGCAGACAGTGCAAATGTGGTGGCTGATAACACAAGGACTGCTGCATTTTTACTTAGAGGTCAACATCAGCTGGGTCTTGAAATTCTGCATCTTAAAAGTTGAATTTAAAAAAGTGAAACTCAAGAGATGACTGACTGGTGCCTTCATGTGGCTGACACTGAAACACTGAACACATGGGTCAGACTTTGTTGAAGGAATAAATAGAAAAGAATGAGTGTGCCATGCTGTGAAATGGATGCCGTTATCCTCGCATAGCAACCGCCACTGTGGAGACAGAGCTATTGTTATGACCCAACAACAGCCTGACACTGCTTATGCAAGAAGGACAAAATCACATGTAGACACAAATGCATCTATATAGTCACATTTTGTCCCGTTATGCACAGATACACACAGTCACCTGGCATCAGGGGTCTGGTACATCACACCACAAACACACACACACACACACACACACATAGATAGAGCTGAATGGAGCGTGATCGCTGAGTGAGCTATTCTGGACCCCCTGTGCCCTCGTCGCTCTCCTCTCAGCTGCCTCACAGGGGCTGTACTATTATGGGATGGTCAGGGGGTTGCCATGGACACATATCTATTCTTTGCTGTTCAGTCATCCGCATCCACCCATATCAGTCCCATCGTGCAGTGGGGCACAAAATCCAAGCAGTGACATGCACTGTGTGAACTGCGCTCACTCTGTCTCTATGTGACAGCTGTGAGTGAAGCTGTCGTAATGGAGATTTAAAGCAAATCCAACTGTTGACAGTGTGGATTCTATTTTTGTATTTAGAAAATAGCCCTGACAGGATAAACATACTGTACATTGAAATATGGGTTAGAGCTTATATTTTAATGTATGGATTGCACATTTGCAATGCATGCTAGTATTTTAGTCAACCAGGTCCTCATAACTGAATGACAGAATAGGTGATTTACCAATGAAAAGGACACATATGACCTTTCTTCAGAAAAATACATATGACCTTTTCTACAGAATGACCCTTTTGACCTTTCTCCAGAAAAACATATATTAGCTTTTTCCAGAACAACATAAATGACCTTTCTCCAGAAAATCATATTTAACCTATCTCTTGAAAAACATACATGAAGTTTCTCCAGAACATTTTGTATGACCTTTCTTCAGAATGACATATATGACCTTTCTCCAGAACGACATATATGACCTTTCTCACATATATGACCTTTCTCCAGACATCCATGACATATGACATACTGCCCCAAGAATCTATGATCTCGAACCTAAAATGCTATATACAATATGAAAAATTGTCGATGAAGGTTAATTTTCTTTCTCTTTCTGTTGCTTTAGGTAACAGTTGTCCCTACATATCTGATGACCTGAATGAAGACACCATCAGTGTTCTGGTTCGCCTCATTACTGAGAAGAAAGGTAGGTGCTGAGCAACAGTGACATCACATATGAGCTGGTGGTAAAAGCCATTTCATCTCTTGTGGCTTTAGAGGGGGACACAGAGTCATCAGTGTACGTCAGAGACACGTCTGCATGGCTGCAAGCTTACTACTAAACTTCATCCTAGATGGTTAATGGGGAAATTGAGGGAAACTTAACCTACACTAGCTACTTTTTCTCTACAAATACAGCAAAAAGTGAAAAGAGACCTTGGATGTGGCCTAATTTTTTACACTGAAGGTATAATAATTACTGTGTGACAGTTTCAACAATGCCAACAGCACATTAAAGCTGTCCATAGCAGTGATGCATTTTTCCAGCAGAGTTAGCCATGTCCATGTTTTGGGGATTAAGTGGAGAACAAGCCTTGAATCCTACTGTACAATTTATAAATTTCTAATATGATCTAAGACCACATCCCTGCATACAGCACAAATTTAAATCTGATTTACAGTATTAACTGAAAAAAACAGCTCTAATGTCAGCATCATTCATTTAGTCTCATCTGAATGTTTGTGTATGTTACAGAAAATGCTGCTGCACTAGAGGAACTACTGCTGGAGTACGAGAGCAAACAGATGGCCATGAGCAAAGGCTCTTCAATCAAGTATGAGACTACACGCATGCACACACACACATACATACACACATGCACAAATCATATCCTCATTCTTAGGGTGAAGTTAAATAGGAGACGAAGAAGGTTTAGGAGAAAGCGAGGCAGCAAACATTGGAACTTTGAAGGAGGAACTTTGCTAAAAGTTAAAGAAAGTCACTCTTCAGAAATAATAGCAGGAAGTTCTCCGAACAGCTCTGCTCTACTAACAGCAGATACATTACTTTTCTCCTTGTAGACTTTACAATCAGGGATATCAACATAAGTTCAGATCCACCTATAAAATTCTGCATAGTTTTAATGTCAAACTAATTGAAAGAATTCATGACTTGGCTCAAACTTGAGCCACTTAAAACACGCCCTAATACATAAAAGAAAAACTCAAAATTGGACAATCTTGCAGCACATATGCTAAGTAAAAAAGTTTTAAAGGTCCTATAGACAACTTTAAACCATCACAATGCAGAACTATGATTATCGAAGACAGAGATACCACATGGTACCAGACTTTTTGCTCACAAGCCTTTGGCCATCCTAGACAGAGATCAACAGAAAATCATATTGAACTTCACAAAAGTTTTAAATAATTAATTCATAGTCATATTTTAGGGGGAAAAGCAATACTTTTATTCTGCACCTTTATTAACGCTCTGTGAATATATCTATATTTTTTAATATTTGTCTACATATAAATGTTACCAGTATGTCCTTTAAGCTACTCATAAATGTATATATGATTTATACCTTAACAACAGGGTTACTACTTAGCACTTAACTCCTTTTGAAATTTCTCATTAACGAGAAAGAAATGTAAAGTATAAAAACAGTGATATCACTGTAACAAACATCAGACTGTGTAGGCTATGTTTCCTTAGAGGGGAATGACCCTTGGCAGTGACTCACTCCCACATGTAGACACTGTTGTTACCGCTGTCTATTGACTCATGAGGCTTAAACACCCCATCCGTCACTAAGCTCACTGGCTCTCACATATCTCAAAGTCACATGATTTGAACAACCAAGTGTAGTTGTGGTTGGAATTTTGGCTGGAAGCTGCAGCCATTAAAATTGCTCAAGTAGTTAGAGATTAATCTGAGAAGTCCAACAACATCCCTCTTCATGCCACAGTCTGTGTATTTACTCTTCCTCACCTCCTCATGCTGTGTCAATCAGAGACAGAGGAATCATTTTTCCTTTTTAACCCCAACCAGGCGTCTTACACAGATTCACTTAATTACGTCGTCTGTCTGATTGATCTTCACTGTACACAATGATGTGTGTGCAGACTTTGGCACTGACAGGCTGTTTTCACATTTATCTGCAGAAATTGTGTAGTTTCTCTTTGCTCATTGAAATTCTGATTTTGAGAGGCAGGTCTTCAAGCTTAATTTGTGACATAACATATCGTTTCGAAGTCTGTCTTGGTCCAATGTGCAACCTGCACAAGTGTGATGTAAAAACTAGGAGCTGACAGTGCACAAACAATGAAAATGGACTTTCCGGTAAAATAGGAAACATCATGTGTCCAGCAGGAAAACTTTGAAAAAAGAACAATTTTGCAAATTCATAGAGATTTAGAGATTTTCAGTGAGGTAGAAGGAGTAAGGAGGAGTAAGATTTTAATGTGGAAATTAAAATTTTTTTGCAGAAAAAAACTTCGAGGTCACATTATCACTCACTCCAAGCACACTATCTGTATATATGTCTTAAGACACATCTGGAGGGGATCTGTCAGTCCATCTCATCTCACGATATTACATGATAGTCATTGGATCCAAAGCACTCTGGCATGTATGCCACATCTACAATAGTGTGAGGTGTTAGGGGCCTCTGGCAGTGTGCTGCTGCTCTAACATGTGAGCTTTAGATTCGAGAACATTCTGACACACACACGCAATCTGCACACCGAAATCTGGAAAGCTTTCAGATCCTGTGTGTGTGTGGTGGCAGCTTCTGGGGTTACTACAGGTCACCCACTAGCCAGTATAACACAGGGATGCACAGCTGCATTCATCTCTATTGCTCTGCCTTTCTGTGCATAACAACAATGGAAAGACAAAAACTGAAGAGAACGGGGCGAACGTGTACAGAGCGCAACACTTTAAATTTCTACTTTTTGTTGTCCTAGCATTATCCTGTTGCTTAGCAACACCGAAACTCTTTTAAGCTATCTAGGAAGCAATGCAAAACACTTTCAACTCTGATAAATAAACTTACTGACAAGCTTAAAATTTTAGTGATTTTAGTAACAAAAATGCCATAGATTTATGGTTTTTTACCGTGTATGTGTTTTCATTTTTAAACATTTTACTCATCTCCCAACTAACAATAATCTATTTTTTGTTGATGTGCCAATACATGCATTTGTAGAACAATTAAATAAAAATAGAAAAAAAATGCCTAAAAACTGTTAAAATGTAAAGCAGTGTAATTCTCTTCTTCCTCCCAGGTTCCCGATGCTGTCTCCCCTGTCCCCGTTCCGCTCCCTCCCCCGGCTGTGCCCCCATCAGTCCCACCTCCACACCATCTCTGGCCTCTCTGGCTTGGCCCCCAAACACGGCTACCGCTGTACCCGCTGTGCCCAGAGGAAGTGGCCACCTGTCCTCATACCTCCCCTGGACTCCCTCAAGGATCCCCTAAAACCCCCCCAGACCCTCATCCTGCCCTCACTGGACATATCCTCCGACCAGCAGAGGAGACCCCTGCTGGGTGGAGTGTTTGTTGACACCCACCACACACAAGCAGCTGTGCCAAATCCTGCACTGGAAAAAGTGGAAGGGAGTGAAGTGAAGGAGAAGAAGGAGGGGGAGCTGACGGTGTTGTCTGTGGGAAGGTGAGACGCCCGTGTATGACATGACATATGGATTCAATGCATATTAATTGTTACTCTTTTAAATTCCTGGTTCTGTTATCAAGATCAGTTTAGAGATACTTTGACTTTATTTCTGCTAACGTTTCCTTTGATACACCACACGTGAAAGGCAAATATTGTACTTTTTATTCCACTACATTTATTTGAGAGTTACAGTCATTAGTTACTTTTTAAAAGTACCCAGCAACAAAAAATTCCTTTAGATATTCTCCTCAACCAAGTTTAGTTGTTTTGGTTCAGTATCAGTACGACTTATAATAATCTGATAATTGAAAACCATGAAATATTCCATTATGCAGCATAGTGAGCACTTTTCCTTACATTTTCTGACATCACTTTTGTAATTTAATTTTATGAATGCTGGACTTTTGCTTGTAGTGATGGCATATTTTTACAGTTGGATATTGCTACTTCACTCACTTATCTAGGCCTTCTTAATCCAAGGATCTCACTTTATCCATCTCAGCAACCATTCACAGTGATTCTACCACAGCTGATTTAAGTTACAAAACAGCTTGAACCATTTAGAAAATATACTTAAGGGATATCCTTCAAAACGTAGCAGAAGGAAGAGTATTTAAACCTCACACACACTCTCAAAAAGCTCCACTCGTCTGGAAGAGCATAAAAACATCATGACTGCCATGTTATGTGAATGTAACAGTGATCAAACAGTATCTCTTTCTCAACTGACAGATTTCAAGTCGCTCAGATCCCTGAGCAAAAGCCTGTCACCGTGGAAACCAAGACATCATCCCAGGAGCAACGAAACTCCCTGTTTGGAGGGAAACCCTTCTGCTCTTCTTCATCATCCGGCATCAGGAGGTACAGCCTGCAACACGCAGTCACCCACCTTCTCCACCCGCAGTTATCATGTCTCTCCTTCCTCATTTTTCTATTTCCTCCACACTGCAAACTCACACGCTTCTGGCCGACACTGAATGGTGTCGTCTCCCTCACTAAGAAAGTAAATTACATCTTCTGTTTCCTCTCCTGTTGACCTTTTTTTTTTTTGATGTTCCTCTCTTTTGCAGGTGAGGAGACACGGAGACAGTGTGAGATAACACTACCTCGCTGAAGATGACCTCAGTGTTCGCTGACAACTTGATGGCTGGCAGAGAGGGTGTTTCTAGATGACTGACACAGAGAAACCACCCGAAGAAGTTGTTGTTTTTTTCATGCGATCAGAGGATTACAAGTGTATTTATTAAACATAAACAGGCATTTTACTTTACTACAGATGGATCAGATGTTTTATAACAGAGGTTAATCTCAAGTCACAGCTGCTCCACTGTCCCAATCCAAAGAGATGTTTTTTTTTTGTTGGATACACACAGGAGGCAGAGTGGAAACTACAGCTTTGTGAAACAAATGATGTCAACATCTGATACTAGAAGACAGAATGAGAAGGAGAAATAAATAATATAAAAATGCACTCTTAGCCCCTGTATTTATGCTTCCATTTAAATAGTGGACAGGGATAAAAGACACATAGGCTACATGCAGCACATGTGGACAGACACATTTTTGTTCATACACCCATTGTGACACATGCATAGTCTTTTTTTGTACAGTGAAATGAGGATGAAACACTACTGACAAACAGCAGTGAGACTGAAACAAACTCATTCATGTGTGCACAGGAACATCAAGTCAAGTTGTCTGCAATCTAGTGGCATATGAAAGGTTTACATTACCAGTGGAATCTTGTCATCTCTAAATGATTTTGGGTCATATGACACTTCATTAAAGACTTCAGTAGTGCTACAGTAAGTATTATGTGGAAACCATGTTCTAAAATTTAGTTTTATTTTGTTTTTTAATATTTTTCAAAGTTAAATGATCAAGATTCTGTTCTTCTGCTCACATGGGAGGTTTTAGGCCCTGAAGATGTCGTATGTAGTCTTAACAAAAGAAGCTTGCTGCCCTCACCTGAGTTTATTGAACATTTGAGAGTTTGAGAAACATTAATTCAGCACTGGCAAGGTGCGCCTACCCACAGGGGCCAAAAAGTGTTTCTGGAGTGGCCCCCAACAATGTAACAGCATTTTATTTTGCATCACAACGGCAGTTACAGGCTACAATTGTCATTTGGGTCCTAAGTTAAAAAGGTGGAAGGGTAAATATCACTTATGTAGAATAGAACATGTAAAATAATGTAAATATGTAAATATGGGAGGGAATAGAGACACAGACGTCACCAGTGAGTGACATTTGTAATCCATCAATCAAAAAATGGCTAATTCTGTCACAATATCTTGCGTAAAATCTAAATGACTGGGTAAAAATCAGCACGAAATACATGATTTTCCACCATTTTAGCACAACATTTCAGTGTTTTTCTCTTTAATTGCAAAACAAACTGTTACAGTTTCACATTGTAATCATGAACTTTGAAAACCTGAAGTCCTACACATACAGTAAATAGCCAGACTCCAGCAGTCTCAGAATCTGCTCCCACATAAAATACACGTACACACCCATGACGTATTTTTTATTGTTTTAATTAAATAAACCAACCTGTGGCTGCAGAGGGTTAGTGGTTGAGACGCCTCTAAGTCCTGCAGCTCAGTTGGCTTCAGTTTACATCCTCCTGGTTTTTAAAGAGTGCACTATAATCATAGAGGTTTTATAGCTGCTCATTTTCATATTTTCTTATTATGTTGTTATGAGTAATACTGCAACATGTCTGGAAGACTGGATAGTTATCGGTTGCAGCAGTTACATGTTTTCATTTGATCTGTTTTTATTCTTGCTATCATTAGGGATTATTATTAAATGTTTTCAAGCTGGAGTGTTGCTGGTAGGAAGGAAGGATGTGGAAAAAAACATTCATCTCATCAAGTTTGTAGATTTACAATATTGCATTTTTCTTTATGATGTTTTTACTCTTGAAATAAAGAAGAGGTGTATTTTACATGCGGTCTCATTTGCTGTTCTTGCTGTGACATACAGTAATTTGTTTGTTTGCTGTTGTGTGTGAGGTCCGGGCCTGTGAATTTAGTGTGTGTGAGAACATTCCTGGTGAACTATAAAGAGTCACAAATGTATTTGAAACTCATAAAGCAGCAACAGCTGTAGCATACTTTGTTTGTGAAGCAGTAAACCCCCTAGTGGTGGTTTTGTTTATTGCATAAAAGAATCACTGATTACTCATGTATGGCTCAGATACACTGCAGGTTCTCTTCCCACAAATTACAGTTAAACTCATAATTGACGGGCTGACGTGATGACCAACTTCTCTGGTTTCAAATGAGATTCAATTAAATATATTAAAGGAGCAACTCGTTCTGCACCTGCTTTGGTGAGAAAATGTCACGTAATATGATTGTGAGACTCATTCTAAAGCCATTATTCAAGAGTTATGTCTTGTTACAAATTAAAGTATCTGTAGATTAAACATGCATTATGGCACATTACAAAAATGCTAAAAATATATCATCACGGTAATTTTTCTCAAAATTTACAGATGTTTATTACAACAAAATTTTAATTCCTTCACATTTTGTGACGCAAATGGACACACGCACACATACAACTCCAGGACATTCAAAACAAGCCTTAAAGGCCAGAAGAGTAGCTGTCATACAGATGCACAAACATCAAGTGCAGCAGTTGTCTGGTCGCATCAGAGGACTCAGCTGTTCTGTAGAGGACCATGTACTTTGGTTCTGTCTGTGCATTATACTGTAGCTTTTCAAACAACCTAATGAACAATATGATCTCTAGAAATCCTTAAAAGGCCTTTAATGCTTTAAATGCTCTGGATGATTTAAATTCATACTTATAAACCACAGTCAAATCTATATTGGCCATGTTTGATTTTTTTTGTCAGATCTGAACATGCGCTTTTACTGGTTAATGATGGGAATCTGAATGTGTTGTGATCGATGCACATGTTTTAGCAGTCAAGTAGGATTTCAGAAGTTTTAAAGTGATTCCATTGCTCAGAAATCCTTCACTTGCAAACTGAAGTGAGAGAAAAGCGCCCCCCTGAGGCTGGTATGAGGTGTCACATCTACCAGAGGAGAACAGCAAAAGGAGCAGGACTTGTCCCCACAAGCTTTTGCATTTTGCCAAGGTGGCTTGCAGTTTTGGATCAGAGTTGTGTTGTCAAGCACTGGTTCACACTTGGAGGTCTCAGTGTAGACGACCTGCTCTTCTTGGTGAGGTTACTGCGCGCGTCCTGCCCAGCCAGGAAGTAAAGGATGGGGTCGACACAGCTGTTGGCGCTGGCGAAAGGACGGGTCACCTTGTAGGCTACACTGGATGCCTCCAGCAAATTACAGCTGATCTGATGAACAAATGAAAATGTGAGACAATCAGCTTTAAATGACTTTACAATGTGTTGTTAAAAAATGTTTTTCCTCACCTGTGCTGGATTGACCTGCCTTAGATATCTAAAAGTGTAGTAAAGACTTCTGGTGAGGTGGAAAGGGAGGAAGCAAAGCATGAAGGCAGCCAGCACGATGATTATCATCTTCACGGACTTCTGCTTGGAACGGTGGGCGGCCAGGCCCCCCCTCTCACCCTCAGCTGCCCCTTCAGACCCCCAGCCGAGCTCTAGAAGCTTCCGCACCATGAGGCCATAGCACACCATCACCACCATGAAGGGCAGAGCAAACATGAGGACTGACACGACTGAGCTGTATACCAGGAAGTCATCGAAAAGCTCTGGGCTGGTGGTGTCGTAGCAGAGCCGCTCAGTGTCTGTATCCCTGGAAAAGGAGATTACACATTACAATCGTTTAGTATTGAATGCTCCTGCTGCTTTGTTCCACCGAAAAGGAGATAGGAGTGATGAAAGAGAAGAAATAAATTATAAATTGTTTGCAGGTTGGTTGTATATTTAAGTGTGTCGCATTAGTGCACCCTGAGATAAGGTATTCAGCAAAATTAGTGTGCCACTAAAAATCAATAGTCCACAGTTAAAAACAATTCCAGTTCAATGAAAAGGGATATCGAGTACAGGAGGAATGAAGGGAAAAGCAAGCAAGCAAGAAAGACAAGTGACAGAGAGATAAGGAGAAATAATGACAGGTATACAACTTTGAATCACTTAGTTCTTGAGAAGTAGAGGATAGGTGCCTGGCAGAATAAAACAAAGGCCCACACTGCCACAGACACCAGCCTGGCCCGGCGAGCGCTGACCCAGTAGAGGGAACGGACCGGATAACAGATGCCTACAAACCGATGTAGACTAATACAGCACAGGAACAGAATAGAACCTGCCAGAGTGAAAGAGATAAAATATGTTATCTAAGTTGCTTCTGTTGAAGCTATTTAAATTTTCCTTAATTTTACGTGTATTTAGTATCTTTTCTTGTATAAAATTTGAAAAGTTCAGTAAAGTCAATGATAAAATATGATCTTTTTCATACTGTATTAAGTTTTTTAAAGGGATAAAATAACTTAACCCATATTAGCTACCACCTTTCAAGATATGGTATACTATGATTACATAGTAAGCCAATGGTTATGTAAGGTTACGAGGTTACCATGTTTTACAAGTTCTTAGTGGTATGGGGCTT
>JAQFJA010000024.1:13073316-13083880 GCA_029874485.1 Naso brachycentron
CTGTATGATGTTGATAGAAAGCTCGTTTCCCTTCTTCAAATTCAGGTTCTTTAATGACCAGTATACACAGGCAGTGTACAGCACACAGCACAGAAACTCATGGACCACTTGAATCGAGTTGTCTTAGTGGGCAGTGAGATGTAGCGCCTTCCTGAGGGCAGCAGCTGAAAGATGTGGTGTGCTGGGTGGGTGGAGTCAGAAATGACTGTCTTTGCCCTTGTCACAGTTCTTTTGTGATGAGGTGAATCCATTGATGGGAGAGGGGTGCAAATCATTTTGGATGCTTTGTTGACAATGCGCTGTAGTTGATTTCGCAAAGTGAGTGCCCAAACCGCTGTACCAGACTGTTAGGCTGATGTGAGGAGGCTTTTGATGATGGCTGTGTAAAATGTAGGAGAGTAGGAGATGCTTCCTCACTCCAAACCACTTGAGCTGACGGAGAAAGAATAGATAGGAGTTGGGGTTGATGGAGAGACTGAAGACTGTTCAAACCTGCCGTAGAAGGTGTTCAGTTTCAGAATGTTGTTTTCTTTTTCTTTGGACGTGTGCTTGTACTAGAACTGTCGTCGCCTGGATGCTGTATTTTCTTCGTGTGTTGATCTGCCATTGTGACTCAAGGAAATGAAAAGTACTTATGCTGATCAGACACAACTAAGATCGAGCCAGTGGCGTTAGCTCCAACTACCCTCTAGGCAGACCACTAATTGTGCGCTGCTGCTGATTTTGCGAGGGAATGTTGCCACAGACCCCCAGCACTCAGCAATACTGCTCATCAGTGGGCCGTAGGCTAAATCACCATTGTTTTACCTCACTCTGTGATACATTATGACTTAACAGACTTTAACTAAAATGAAAATCTTCAAGATTACCACTTTACTAGACAATAGATGTGCTCAATTAGCACTGTTGCCTCAGTGTCGGCGTATAAAGTCGACCCTTTCTCCATGGAGTTGGATATGGATAGATGATTCCTCTGTTATCAAATGAAAATGTTGAGGGATTCTTCACCAGCAAACCTTCAGCAAACAAACTTGATATTTATGTGAGTTGGTGTGCAGTGGTCAGTCACTACAAACAGAGAAAAGTATGTTCAAGAGAAACTAGGGCACTGTGTCTTTGTAGTAAATAGCTGATGTTTTTTATTCCTAAAATACACACTGGTGGTAGTAAAGGCTATGTGCATATCGTTGCAGACACCCTTCCTGCTGTAACATCAGGGTAGCATAAACCTAGCAAACAGCCACTCAAGCCCTGTTGCACATTTCCTCTGCCCAGGGCTGACTGACTAAATATTTGGTAAACATTTTAATGTAAGCAGTGGCAATTGGCATTTAGTCTGCTCATCTGCTCGGCTGACACAGGGGGGTACAATTAGCAAACATGGCCCAGAATTGATTGTTTCGTCTTTCACTTCGCAGGAGATGTCAGATTATTCAAGTTATTTGACCTTTCATATCCACAAAGCTCAGTAATCCTCTGTTGTGCTTTGTTTTGCAGCATTCTGTTCAGCTGTAGAAGTATAAAAGAGAATTTTTTATTTTTTATTTCTTTTGCACATTAAGCCTTATAACAAGGATATTTACGGTCATATACAGTGTTCTACAGCATTATTATGACAACCTGCACAGTTCTGAGAGCTGGAGGTCGTCGCTGACATCTCCGCTAGCTGCTAACAACGGAGGAGCATGTGCACTCAGACAATCCGTTAAAAAAATACAATAAAGATTCGTTTTAAAAGACACGAAAGTCACCAAATGTTTAGTGGTGTCATCTCATGTACCGACACTAAAACACGAAGCTAAACACGGATATATAACCCAGAGACGGCTGTTTGCTTGTTTTGTGAAGCAGCTGAATGAGCCACTTTTGGGTGATATATAAAAGTTTCACATCTTTTAAAACAAATGTATTTTATTTATATTTTTGATGGATTGTCTGAGTGCACGTGCTTCTCTGTTGTTTTTAGCTAGCAGTGACATCAGCAACCGGCTCCAGCTCTTAGTACCGTGCCAGTTGTCATAATAATACTGTAGAACATCGTATATTATCGTAAATATCCTTATTACAAGACTTAATGTGCAAAAAAACGAACTTCTCCTTTAAACACGTGTCTTTCTCAGTAGCTCAATGTGACAGTACACAGGTGTGAAATTATCAACACTATTAAGTACCGTAAAAATGATTCCAATTTCTCTTACATAGAATAACTACACAAGCATTAGTAAATTATAAGTAAAAACTAAATTCATCATTTATAAAGTACTGTTCCTACTTTATTACACGTTACACAGTATGTCATTAATAATCATAGTAAAAAAGGTTTTGTTCTTTATGAATAAGCTCATCTATAATGTGTTTAATGATTTCTTTTTCTTACATTATAAATGATGGATTCAGCATTTGTAAATCAAATGTTACAGTATATCAGTTACAAACCAGTTATTGAGATGTTGTCAGTGGCTTGCCATTTAGAAAGTATAAGACAATGATAAACCAGCTATTTAGATTCACATTTATCGATGCACTTATTACATACAATGATTTAGAAATGCACTAATGGTTAGTGGGTGTGATATTAGATGTTTATAGGCTCTTACTACTGCACTTCATGATTAATTCAGGTAGTAACTAAATATTACTTTGGTGTTTTGTGTGAGTTCATCTAAAGTGGAGACTATCTATATCTTAAGCTTTTACTAAGGAGACTGAGAGGCTGCAATATCTGATGCTTATGTGTAATAGAGGAACATTGCTTTATAAATGATTAATTAAGTATTTACTAATAATGAATTAATGCTTAATACTGTGTAGTTACTATAAAGTGTTACTTTTCTTGCTTATCTAGCTCTTTTTCAACTTCTCTGCCTCTTTCTCCTTTTGTTCAAGTGCTTACTCTGCCTCTCTTTTCCCTTCTACTTCTCTCATTCTTCACTTGCTGTGATATCCATCATTTATTTATTGATTCTCCCAGATTCAACCTGTCACACGCAGTGAATGAGACTGCAGCAACATCTTTCATCCTCCTCAACTTGATTTTGTCTCTGTTCTCTTACAAAAGTCTCTACATCAGTGCTTTTTTCCATCTCTATTTTTCAATTTGATCTCCTTTCCATCACTTTGCTGAGCTCATTCTTATTCCAACACTGCCTCTTTGCCTTCTTACTCCCTTTGTTAGCAAGCTTTCATATATCTGGCACCCTCTGCTGTCAGGTTTGGTTTAAAAACATTCACTTCTAATATCAAACCTCTGTGTAACAACTATCTCGAATATTTGCCCTGAGGGTTTTTTGCAAATTATTTGATAAATGCATTTTTTTCATTTCACTGCTTTTTTGATAGACATGCTGTTCTTTTAATCTGCTTTAGACTGCATCATGTTTTCACAATGCTATCAGTAACTTGTGATCTTACTTTCTGCAGAGTAACTACTCACTGCAAAGTGCAAACATGTGACCACCCCATCTTTTTCCTGCCCCACCCTCTCTCTCTCTCTCTGCCTCTCTCTTTCAGTGTCTCTCACTCACACACTGTCTGTCTGCTCTTCTTAGCTGCTCTAGGCCAGCATTACCTCAAGTAAGGTGATGAATATTTCATGAGCTCATTTGGTACAAATGGCTTCATCACTGAGCTCTTATCAAAGAATTATAAAGGGAGTGAAAGCAGCACAAAAGACATTATCCAGGTTTTATTACACCATTATCTGGATGGTGATTGCCCCATTCTTTCCTTTTAAATGAAGTCACATCTTCATCCCATCAAGCATCTTACAATAGCCCTTTAAACACCGTTTTAGCAAGAAAATAAAACCTGGCCTATATATAGGATTTGTGGGTTAAAAGATATTTTTTGAGGCATTTGTATTCAGTGAGAGAATGCATGCCGTTTTTTTTTTTTTTTTTATATGTACTGCTATATGCACTTTGCTTTAGTATCATCGTCAGTATTTAAGAAGCAGTATGTCTTAAATGCAAGCTTAATTACAGAGGGTTGACCAGCCAGGAGGGAAGATGGATGGCTTACAAGCACTTTCTCTTGCTGCCTGTCCTTGTTTATTGATTTTTCATAAATTACCTAATTTGCATGTGACAGTATCTTAAACACTTACACAGCCAACTGAGTTTCAAATCAAAGTTAAGAGTTGATGCCTCATCTGTGCTGAAAATGTGACAGTCAGGTGCCACATGCCAAACTACTGGATAATGTGTGAGAAAGTTACAGTCAGCAGATTTTCTGTCTTTTGCTACAATTTTGTCAACATATTTTATGGGACGCAAGATGTAGGAAGCATTGTATCAATGCCCTCAATCATGTGTAGCCTTCAAGAGCTTGCAAACCTGTTTATTTGTCAAACTAAATATTTTTCTTTGTTTATGGTTCTTTCAAGAATATGACAGAAACCCTCAATGAACATAGCTAGATACACTAGTAGTTTGGATTCTGGTCATATCATTATTGGGAATGAGTGAGGTGAAATTTAATATCATGTAATAGGTTTCACAGAAGACTTTATTCAAAATATGAAACCTCAGGTTGAAATGTCTCCCCTGGCACAGTAAATGTGTTTTTTGTTGTTAAAGATGAAGGAAAAGTAACAACAAAATATAAAGCAGTCTGGATGTTTTCTGCCTTTGAATCAATTCTGCAGTGTTCAACAACAAGCACCTCAATCTTTAGAAGGATCCTCTTTTTCTCGCCTCCGTTTGAATGCAATCAATAAACATTGAAAGAGAGCGCGGAGTTATGCATTCTGTGCTCTCTGCAAATGATGGTCCGATTTTATAGCCTGCGCCTGAGTGTTTGAAAGGACTCTTAATGCTGAAATAAGAGTCTTTCTCTTAAAGTAGCTGTGAACATAACAAAATTACAGCATCATTGTGGATACAAACTGATAAAGGTCAAGTGAAAAATTTGACAACAACAATTCAACATTTGCAAAAAAAGAGCAAAAGGAACTCGCAGTATGAATGAATACACAGTAAAATTCTCACTCTCTGAAATCAGTAAAAGTTCTAAGGAGTGCCAACTAATCTCTGTGTGATATCTGAATACATGTCATCTGCACTGCACTTCCTACAGATATGTAATTACAGATATAAGTACATAAAAATAAGGAACTTTCCATAATTACTTAATTTTAGTACAGATTTTTCCCCAAAGCACATCTTACTGACAAACATACACAATAAAGCTTTGTACTTAGTGGAAACACAAGATGGTACTATAATTTATATGAACTTCCTTGCGTGTTTGCTTAGTCTCTCCTCTCATATAACTTTCTAATACAGCAGCAAGGGCATCTGAAATTCCCCACTGTGCTGTAACAGTAGATGATTATTGGCCTCTCCTCGCTGTTTTCCTCTTTGTAAGGAGTTCTCAGAGGATGAGAGAGTGAGAACAGTAGAGGCGAGAGGCTGTCTTCATACTAATGAGCTGTTGAAGGCTGCTCTCAGAGTGGCTCCACCAAACAGGCTGGCCTCATTAACACGTGGCATCGAAATCCTTCAGACAGAACGTGCGTCAAAGCAGAGACAGCGCTGTGCTCCCAGCAAACAAAAACATGGATCGGAAAATTGATTGGAAGTATATAAGTATAATCTAGGAACAAATGTATCTGAATCAGCAAATTAATACTTTTGATAAATACGTAGTTTATTCTCGGTTATTGGAATAAAAGCGCCGAGCACATTGTGTTCCCTGAGCTGAGCTGATACGTCTTTTGTTAAGCTGGATAAATAAAATAAATAGGCAGCAGGAACTGTAATGCGAAACAGGTAATGTACATACTCATAGACCAGTTTGAGTCCACTGTGCCTCCTTGTGTTGACATTGTAGTTATATTGTAACCAGGACCTGACAGATATATTGGTTTACTGAAACTATCAGCCAATATTGGTCTATCACAGATATATGTACCGATATTCTTTTTTTCCTTTCTTTTCCGGACGGAAAAAATGCTTGGAATAGTGATGGTGAAATAACCTGACGAAGGTCTTTGTACCGAAACGTTGTTAATAAAAGTTCTTGATTGCAAGTGAGAGAAACAGTGTGCAGAGTTTTTATTCTGCTTTGGTCGACCTTTGATCTTCTACACTCCTGTGGATCTACAGGTGTGCAGATGTCTTCACCCTGGAAGAGTGATTTAAGATTGTGTAATTACGTAATTTATCCAGCAGAGGGCGAACCATTATTTAATGACTAATCGTTGAAGTGTTTACTGTTCAAAATTTGAATAAAATTTGTGAATTAAATTTGTTGAAATGTAAGATACCCTGCCTTCATTGTATATGTTTGTCACAAGTATTTGATAACCACATTCATCTGATATTATACATATAATATTGGCCGATATATTGAATATCAGAAATTTCTTGCTCCCTTATATCGATATCGGCATTGGCTCTAAAAATCCCATATTTGTTTGGCCCCAGTTTTATCACTCACACACAGCATTTAGCTGTAGTAACTTTGTTGTATCAATGTATCTCACACAGTATGTCATTGCCTTGGCTGCAGCACTTTTTAAAGAACACCTGAATTTCTAAAAATTTCCTTTGCTTCAATAGTACTCTATAGATAACTTTTAAGATAAGTTTTCTTTCTGTGGAATCTCTCTACCTGTCTGCCTTTCCATCTAATCTCTTGTCTACCCTTTTGTCTGTTTATTGAGTAGAGCTGCCCAGAAAGACTGCTCTGAGGTTATACAGTCTGTCCACTAGTGCTCTGTACAGACCACCGGCTGCTTTTCCTGTTGACTTTACCGACAGAGTGTGCACAAATGGTTGAATACGTATTGAACGTTGCTTTAATTTTCCCCTCTTTAGTCTGTTACGTATGCACCCAAGCATCAGCAACAATGGTTGTTGCTTCTCCTTTTGTTTTTAGGTGCTGCTGGGGGAAAGAAAATAATGAAGGCACTTAAGGGTCTCAGGTCTTTATTGATGAAAGCTGGGAAGTCTGTCTCTACTGTATGTCTGTGTGGCTATCAATCTGCTCTATCAGCATTGATGACGAAGGACAGTAGAGGATAATTAAAGAGGAAATTGATTGAAGCTGGAAAAAAGGGAAAAGATAGCGAGATGAAAGAGAGTTGAGGAGGTGTAATAGTTTGAATTTAAATCTCAGAGGTTTTGTTAATAATGATACAGCACATGTCCAGTGTTCTCAGCTCAGTAAAAGAAAGTACGGCAAGTGTTCATAACTTGACTGCATGACAAAGATTCAACAAATCGTGTTCACATCCTCACTTTGTCACCGAACTGTGCTGCATGCGATGTAATAGCTCAAAGGCCTCTAAGAAGGAGGAGAAAATTATACTTATTCCAGTGGGGATTTGATTTAAAGATGGCTGCCTGCTTCAGCTTGAGTAGTTTAAATTATAATACTCAGTCAAGAAGTGGGGAGATTTGTATCATAGAGGCAGTTTTATATTTTAATGTTTTCTCTATTTTACAGATTTATTTGAGGTCCTTCTCCCTGCATGAGTTAAAAAACCTATTTTATAAATCATGAGAAATGACTCTTATCTGAATCCTGATGGAATATAGTGATGTTTGCTAATAGCTAATTATATTGTTACTGACTTGTCCCTGTTTTGTTTCTGTATCATAGTTAAAGTATATTTAAATTGTGTTCAGATATGTCTAGTGTAAGGAGCTTCCTTTCCACATTGGGAGTGAGATGATCATTATTGACTCAGAATAAAGTAGGAAGTCTGACACTTCTTAAAATGGAACTGAATTGACTGCAGCCAGTATAGTTGTAATAATACTACTGGTAAATACCAACTTTCATCTGTCTAGTGTAGAGGCATGTTAATGCTACTGAGACATTTTAGGCTCTTGTGATTTACATTAAAATAAAATTTTACAGTTTGTCATTTGTGATAGTAGGCGACACATGTTTAACAGATCCCTATTTTAAATGAAATTAGAATTTAAAAAAAAGAATTAAAAACAGTAAGACAGCTAAGAATGCTGTGTAAGTCAGTGATATATTTAATGTTCGTAACATTCTTAACACCTTCCATCTCCACAGACAATTAAGTTAAAAGCTGAGGCCCGGCTGGACCTTCTGCGGCAAGTGGGGGTTGCTGTGGATACCTGGCTAAAAAGCGCCATGAACCAGGTGTGTGTTCTGTTGGACAAGATGGATACCTACACTGCGTGTGTGTGTGTGTTTGTCTGTGTGTGAGTGAGCCTCTCTCTTTCTTTGCTTGAGTTGTTTCATTCAGTACAACTGTGCAATGCGTTTGTCAATACATTCATACCTGCAACAAGTATTTGTTTGTAAATCCTTTCATGCATGGATTCCAGTTTAGGTAGTGCGTTATGTTTGTGTTTGTGTGTGTGTGTGTGTGTGTGTGTGTGTGTGCTTGTTTGCAATATGTGTATAAACCCCCTTCACTCTCTCTGTGCATGCTGTAGGTAATGGAGGAGCTGGAGAATGAACGTTGGGCCAGCTACACTTCCCACGATCCCTCACTGTCGGTGAGACACTTCCCGTCACTGTGTGCGCGTTGCTGTTTTCCTGCCAAGCGAGCTGGTCTTGACCTGTTTTCACAAAAACAGATTGTTTATTAATGAAATTTGAAAACATTGAAGCAATTAAAGGACAACAAACTGCAAATTTAACATAAAATCTAGTGTGACTGCCACTGTGGCTTGGTTGGAAAGTCCAGTCTCACACCTGCATATTAAAAGTAGAAGAGTACCTTCTCACCACACAACATAGTAAGTCATAGTATAAGTCTGATTTGTGTTGCATGCAAACTCAAACCGCCACATTGCATCAAAATCACCAAGCCACTGAACTGCGTCACTGTGTGTTAGTCATATATCTACTATTAGCTCCTCTGGTTTCCAAGTCTTTTTCCACCACATAAACACTGCACCATTTCCCCATGAGGAAAACTTGTGATTTGTGATATTTGGCTGTTGAAATAAAATTTGACCTGAATGAATTCAGCACACTCAAAAATGTAATTCAAACTCTAAGTACTGACACATATTCAAAGACTTTTCATTCTTTATGATTTCATTATAAGTGAAAACTACTGAGTTAGAACAGCTCTCCTGACAAATCACTTCCTAAATGATCTAAATTGCAAGATAATTGACCTCAGCCCTTCTGCCTAATCATCTGTCACACCAGTTACAGCCTCTTAAAACACCCCACTTCCCCCCTGGAATACTGATGCAGTCCTCGCACAATTTGCAGTTTTTATATCATGGCCCTTAGATTTAATGGCAGGAGAGAGCGAGTACAGACCCGAAGCCTGAAGGGACCTTTTAGTCCCCTCAAAGCGTGTGAGTGTGTGTACTTAAGTGTATGCATGTTTAATGGAAACTTTGCCAATATTCAAAGAGATTTTGTCGTTACAATGTAAGTGGTATCATGAAAACAAACGATTGTAAACTTCCCTCCTTGTTGCAAACACCTAGAGCTCCCTGATTATAAATAGCAGCTAGGGCTCAGAACTTTTGAGCTTAGCTCAGCACAAATACTGGAAACAGGGAACAGGTAAACTTGCTCTATCAAAACCAGCACAAATAAGTGTTTATTTTGTTTATCTGTGAGATTTAGAGATGCAAGTCGATTGTTTTCCCTTCAGACAGAGCCAGGTTACCTGTTTCCAGTCTTTGTTCTAAGCTAAGCTAACCAGCTGCAAGTAGTAGGTTCGTATTCACTGTACAGACAGAGAATGGTGTCAGTTTTCTTACTTGACTCTGGACACGAAAGTGATTATCTGCATTTCCCAAAAATTTAAATTTAAACTTAAAAGTGACTGATATTCCTAAACTGTTGGATATCTGGATATCTTTTGTTTTTTGAAGTGCTGTTAATAACCTTAAAAATAATTTTTTCTAAGACTCTCATACCAATTTTCAATATATTTTCTATATATATATATATATATAGACATATATATATATATTATGTCCTTGTGTGTGGATGTGGATGTGATTTATGAATCCTGATGTGGATTTTGTTGTGTGTTTTTCTCTCACTGTTGGCTGAAATGGTAGCATCGTGAATGTCTGTAACTAGGAGTATAATCCCACACGGGACTTTGTGGAAAGGTTTGTGTGTGTATGTGTCTGTCAGCAGGATTAAACATAGTTGGCTGTCTCTGTTGGAAGCACTTGACACTCTGCTCACATGATATTGCAGCTTGCAGCAAATACCAGAGAGACAGAGAGAGACTAAGTAGAGAGAGGGGAAAGAAAGTCAGGAGAATGAGGGAGAGAGCAATCTAGGAAGAGGAGGAGGGATGGTAGAAGGAGTTGTGCAGTGAAAGAAGGAGACGCTGACAAACGAGAGAAGGAGGAGCGAGAGTGAGTTGAGAAAAAGAAGAGGTGGTGTGATGTGGAGGAGAGCGTGAGGGAGGGAGGTGAGGAGGGAGTAGCGTCACAGCAATAATGTTAAAGTAAAATTGGATGCAGAGGTGAGAGATGGAGGGATTGTGAAAAACTGCGAGAACAAGGATGAATATATTTTAGGCCCCCAGTTACACAGTAAAATATATCAGAATTTGCCTGTTTGCACAGATAAAATGGTGACCAAA
>JAQFJA010000024.1:13083904-13095354 GCA_029874485.1 Naso brachycentron
ACTTAAAAACACTTCATTAACTGGAACTTTTTTGTGTCAATTACTGAGTTTATTGGGTCTTTCGGGCTCATGTTTTTCTTTTTACTTTCTCCTCCCTTATTTACAAGATAAATCAGCTGGAGGTTTGACTTGCTGAAAACGCTTCCATCTGGCGTGGGTGTCATTTTAAGAACAGACCAGGAGGCACATTGAGTATTCAGGCATTTGACAGCAGTTCAACAGCCTTTGATTTTTGTTTAGAGTGTACTGAAGCCTTAAGAGACTGGCAGCGGTAAAAGAAAAAGTGATTATGATAATAATATGGAATATGGAAATTTGGAAGGAGATAAAAAGAAAAGTAAAAGGAATGGCTAATAGCAGTTTTATGATCAGTGTTAGGTTGAGAAGTGACTACTGGTCAGAGTGATAAGAAAGGCTGAATCGATGTGAATAATAATCTGGAAAGGTGAGCAAAGAAAACCGATGAGAGCAGGAAGTGAGCACCTCCCTCTGACCTTTCTTGATTACCTTTCAACGCTGTTATTACGACTATGAAATACTGTAAGCCGTGAACCATCGTGTCCCTCAGGCAGCCGCTGCCTTCATTACAATATCACTTTCAGATTATTATATCCAGGACCAACAAAATTGGCCGGTGGTCTGCATCTCAACTGTTCAGTTGATACACATGCTGTATTTTTTGTGAGACTTTGTTGGATCATTGCTGAAATACAAACAAAGCCGTCAACAAAAAATGACTTTTCCACCAACTCCAAAATCTAGAACTGGACAGCATGTTGTTTTCCATCACACTGAATTAATTTCTCCTCCTGGTTAAATATTCCATGGGCTGTCTCATAACAAATCCTGATTACAATTTAAGTATTGAAAAATAATTTGTTTGCATCTAGGGCATATTACCTCAGCCTAACAGTTAGACACAACAGTTGACCTTTTTATTTGAGTGTGTGTACTTTTTGTGCGTGTAACATGCGCACTTTACATTAACCTATATAAAATTCCAAAAATGGAACAAAACAGTAGTATGAACAGAGTGTGCACTACTGTCTGTCACTGTCCCATGATGTGACTTATCGCGTTCTATTAATGTGCTAATGACCAAATTTTAGCAAATATTTGTCATTTCCAAAAAATTTGTTCAAATTCCCAGAGGGTTTTCCTACCAACTGGTGATCCTCCGCTTGACTTGGCTTTCAGGAGCATTTCTCCAGAATGGTTTATCTGAAAATTTAGTGTGCTCATTCATGCCCCCCTTAGAATGAATTGTAATAACTTTGGCAATCCTTTTACTTTCCCTCTAGCATCAAAATGTCTATTTGTCCACTACTTTGTTTTAGGCAAAACCAGTGGAATTCCCTTCATCCTCAGCTGTACTGTATCGTTTAGTGCTAATTAAAAAACATTAGAATGCTAGCACAGAAAACTAAAATAGTAACAATTTTTAACATTATTCCTGCAAAACAGTTGCATGCTAGCATTGATTTGTTGGCATACTGATGTAAGTATTTAACTGTGCTTAAGTATGGTGTTACATTACACAAGATTTTACATTACATATAACATTTATGGCTGTAAATTACTTAAGTAAAACTTAAGTAAGAAAAATAAGAAACCCTGAAGCATGTAGTGTATTTGTTACAGTTATTAAGGTCTTAAATAATTATTTCCATTGGGGGGCTTTGATAAATGTCTGTTAATTTCCATTTAGGAACACCTTAGAACCACACCTAAAGATTAATTTTTCCCGAGAGAAAAGATTTTTACTTCTAGGAGACCAACCTAGGATCTCCACTCATTTACAAAACACACATCTGTTTTGTTCTGCACTGGTGTTGAGTTTATTGTGTCAATAGAAATCTGATGACTACACACAATGACTTAGGAGTGGATAAACACACGCACACACACGCACGGTCTCTGTTGTTGTGGCAAGCTCAGCTTTCTGTGTGTGATGGATCTTTCTACCAGTTAGATCACATGACCTTCATATAATCCAGTGAAATTCTCATGGAACAAAAGAGGGAGGGGCTGGCTCGCATGAAACATTAGTCCTCTTACACCTGTCTCTAAAAGCTATAGTAGCCACACTGAGCAGGACAGAGAAACTCAGGCAGGAAGAAACGGTAAGCTTTGCTCTAGATTAAATTGCACCACTAGCACAGCGAGAATGCAAACACAGAATAAGAGGAGGGAAATATGGCAAGTGTAAGTGGAAGGAGCTTGCACGTGGTTGACATTTGCACAGAAGGTGGTGGAGGTAAAAATTGGGATAAAAACAACAGTTTAAAGAGCAGAGGTGGTGAATGACAAATGTAATTGGAAAGAACAAAAAGAGGGGTTCTGTAGATACTAGCCAAAGCAGGTAGGGACAGTTTAACAGTTTAATAAGTCAACAATTAGCTAGACATCACATTGCAGGTTGCAGGAGTCCATAAAGAATTTCCTTTTTTATAATGCTATTTTTAAAGTATTTTGGCTTTCTTACATTTGTATTAAAAATCTGTGATTGACTTAATAAAGATAAAACTCTGGAGTGCTGGAGGTGAATGTTTTTTTTCGTATTTGTTCCTGCAGTTATCAGAGGTTTTGACTTTACTCGGCTGTGTTTGCGTGTTTAAGGGCACAGTGGACTTAGAGCGTGAGGAAGGAGAAGAGTGTGAAGAGAACATGGAGGTTTTTGACGACAGCAGTTCGAGTCCTTCAGGAACCCTCCGAAACTACCCGCTAACCTGCAAAGTCCTGTACTCATACAAGGTGTGAACCCACACACACACACACACACACACACACAGAAGTCTACAGTTACATGGTCTCACACTGACATATCAAATGTCTGCAGCTACCTGTGCAACCACAAAACACACTATCACACACAGTCGTATGCTTTCATGTACACACAAGTTGCATTTATAGAAAGTGTGAAATGCTGATATATAATTAATCACCATGACTTAAATAAAATGACTTATTTAAAAGTATTAAAAATGGGCTGAGTCATGTGTGTTTTTTACTAAACTCTATGAATAAATCAGGGCAGCTGAAATGGCTACATATTATATTGTCAAGAGTCCAAGTGATTCTTTTTCTCCCTCTCTCCGCTCTCTTTTTCCATTTTTTTGTTAACCTCTTTTTTCTTTCTCTTCTCTCTTTCTGTCGTTAACACCTTTGCTGTGTGTCTTTCCTAGGCCTCTCAGCCGGATGAGTTAACTATTGATGAGCAGGAGATGTTGGAGGTCATCGAGGATGGTGACATGGAGGACTGGGTCAAGGTGCCCAAACACACAGATCTGCCATATGTTTATTTCATGAGCTATTTGCTCTGTTTCATCTCACAGTCTTGTATGATGTGCGTGTGTGTGTTTTCCAGGCCCGCAATAAGACAGGCCAAGTGGGCTACGTCCCGGAGAAATATCTGCAGTTCCCCACCTCCAACAGCCTGCTGAGCATGCTTCAGTCTTTGGCTACACTCGATGCTCGATCGCACACCTCGTCCAACTCCACTGAGCCAGAGCTGCACTCCAACTGCATCAATGGAGACACAAACAGTAAGTGTGCCGTAAACAACAAAACTGCAAATTATCCTTTGAAGTAATTAAACTGCATGCCAAGGGTTTGAGTAAAACAAGCTGGTTCCAGTTGTACCAGTGTAAATGAGTTTTTTGCTCCCATAACGAGGTTGTTATGAGCTACTGATTAAGGCATTTTTCTTTTTACAGCTCCACTGGAGTTTCTCAGAATCCAGCTGTAAACAATACTCATTTTACAAAGCAAGGTGTTAGCAGAACAAGCAAGTGTGGGATGCTAACTTGCTGAATAAAACAAAGTAAAATTATTCCATGGTTGCCGTAATTAACAGCAACCATGAACTGTAGATCCAAAACAAGAAAAGTGTTAAATGAAAAGTCAGTTTCTAATCCCCACTGCAGGTCATGCTCTCTAAGCTTTGCTCCTCCAGATTTCCTTTTTGTTCTTGTCTCTTTATGAGCCATTGATTCTGCACATCCACCATCAAATAAGGACAGATTTCTGCCGCTCCCATTCCAGTGCCTCTCTGGAGCAGAAAAAAGAGCAAGGCAGTTCTATAAAATTGGTCAAAAACAGAACAAAACTCCTGTGGTTAAAATTGCAGGCCTGTTTTGTAAAATGGGCAAGAGCTGAGCTTTATAAAAAACAGTAGCCCTCTTTGTGCCCTCTCTCTTGTTTGGTTGTATTCACACACACTCTGGGTGTCGAGCTGCATAATGGAATGAGTAAAAAGAGATCACAGTTAGCTACATACAGCTGGACACTCTAACTCTGCTTTGACTAATATTCAACAGGCTTGTTTGGCTGCACCTCCCTGATGGACAGTGCAAATGATATCTCACTCAGTTCCCTTTAATGCCTTTAACACATGCAGTACAACCCTGAATTTATGTAGTTATTACCCAGTGGAGCTGGACGTGTGAGCGTGAATGTGTGAATTAGTTTGACCAGACATTAACCAGACTTTTACCCTGCCAGCTCCCTACACAAGGTCAGATTGAGCCCATGTGTGAACAGAGCAGGTCATTGTGTGGAGGATTCATGGCGAGCAAGTAGGCGTGTTGATGATGTTGCCTTTATATTGCTCTTCGCCCTTTCATTAATGTTGTGGATATGTCCAAATGCATATATAGTACTGAGATTAATGGAACACTGCCGATTAGCCCCTCACCAAGCCGCCACCCTTAGCCTAAACCAAAACTGAGTGCTTCCTGTAAGGTATGGTAGGAAGTACGTGTCTGACACTGACAGTCTCTGTGTTTTTCCTGAGTTCATGTAAGAAAATGTATGAAAATCACATGGTGCACGTTCATGGTGCCTGATTGGTCAAACATCTCTTCCCACTGAGCTTAAACGAGAGATAATACTCAATTACTTCACTTCATTAGGACAGCAGTTGATTGTAAAGTCCTCATTAGCCACAGTCCTCGCAGCCTCCTTCTTATTCAGCTCGGGCGTTTTAGTGCTGTGTGTCTACCTGAATACTGGAACTAGGCACATTGGGAAATTCAGGTGCCTAATTATCACTACAGTTATGTCTTTCTGTCTTCTCTATATCTCATCTCTCCAGCAGTGTGTCCCATTCTCGTTTTGACAATGAGGACCAGACAGACAAGGAAATACATTGGCAAGAGTAATTATTCCTGCTGTGTATCTCTCATTGCTCTCTGTCTTTGTCTTTCTTTCTCTCTGCAGTGATTTATGTCCGCGCACTTTATGATTACGAGGGCCAGGCGGATGAGGAACTCTCCTTTTCCGAGGGAGCGGTGATCCGCCTGTTGAGCCGCGACACTCAGACAGACGACGGCTTCTGGGAGGGGGAGCTCAACGGACGGGTGGGCGTCTTCCCCTCCGTGCTGGTAGAAGATTTCACTGAGAATGGGGAGTCAAGTGGAGGAGGGACTGGTGACATACAGGTATCCTGATGCATTGGGATAAATGGGATGAGTCAAACAGATAGCTCAGATATTAAGGCAGGGTTAGGCAACACAGAAACCTTTTGTGGAAAACACAGAAAAGAAGATTTCAAATGGAGACAAACTCTTAAGTAACACACAGATACTCAGTGCATCACTCATGAGGAGGAGAACTTGGTCTTATCAGTTTTGCCTTAGGACAGAAATACCATGGCTAGTCTGTAGTCTGCTGTGCCACTTTACCCCCCCGTCACCCCTCCCTTCCTGGCTGATGCCCAGTAGATCTATCAGCAGGGCAGAGTTCACAAGCAGTGGATCAGAGCAGCCGTGTTCCTGCAGGGCTCTGATAAAAACTCTGCACCGCAATCATGGAGAAAATTCTTATCTGTGGCATGGAGTGCTGCCCTATTAGAGGTTCAGCAACAGGAAGGATACAGCCTCTCCCTTCCTAGAAGCCTGTAGACATAACAAACCCCAAAAGAACTCTTTACGTCTTTTAAGTAATATTTAGAAGGAAAAAAAAGTTTAAAAAAAAAAAAAAAATGGAATCGTCCTTGTCGCTGCCACTGGAGCACCCACATTGTAAATAGCAGCATGTCACATTTCAAACCAGTAAACTAGCAAAATGTCTGCAACGTGTGCCTTGCTGTTCTCTTAGCTGCTTGAATTTATATTTTACATTAACAATGAAGAAATTACTATCATGTGAGAGAGTTTGCTTATGGCAAAGAGCCCACTAAGAGCCCACTCTACATGTTCTCTCAGCTCTATAGAGCATTTTAACATCTTTAAAACAGCCTACACCTGAACTGGTCAATCTCACCCCTCTCATAATGTTATTTCAGTTGTAAAGCTCCAAAAATCTCCCTATACATTACCTTGTTAGCACCAAACTGCCGACAGACACAGCAACTAGCTGGTAATCGTAGTGGAGTATTTAGCTGCTCAATCCTTTTTTTTAATTACCCGTATAAGTTGTTAGAGGGCATCAACCTTGCTAAAAGAGAGTGAATTTTGGATTCAAATTCACCATGCAGACAGAAATATGACTCCATATTAATGCTAACATTGCTCTGTGATTGCTAGTTGTGTAGCAGTGCAACTGTTTGCTAACACGTTAGACATTTTTACTGTACAAGATGATAATATGACCTTGTAGGGTTATAGTTTGTTTGTTGACTCTAAGAGGTTAAAAAATGTATGTTTCAGGTTCTATAGATTAGCAGCTTCTAAGATTCAGGCACAGGCAGTTTCAACCAGTTATCCCTGCATGTGTTTTTATGCAACATACATATGCATGTTGTTGTTTTGGAAGCCTTAATTATAGCTTTATTCCAAACTGATAAACTTTAACTTAAAGGTGTTGATTTAAGTCAGGTGATGATCCAATTTCATTAATCTCATATATTTTGTGCTGTGATGAATAGCACACGTTCTATTTTGTGAGGCTCACAGGTTAGCAGCAAATTTCCTATGATGTATATTTCCCTAGATTTCACCGTCTCTGAAGTTGCCATCTTCTCTGCCACCTCTTCCGTTGTATGACCAGCCTCCCATCAGCCCTTTCACCAGCCCTGAGACCTCCACCCCACCTCCTCTTCCACGCTCACCCTCCACCGCACTCAACGGGGAGCACAACCCTCCACCGCCTGCCTCGTCACACAAGGGACCGCTGTCCACCCACAGTAAGACACGCACGCACACAGAAATAGTTTGTGTGTAATTGAATTAATTAAGAAGATGTCATTGTGGCTTTCTTACTGTGTGTATGTACAAATATCTTTCTTTCTCTCTCTCTGTCTCTGTAGATCAAAGCTCAGGCAGGAGTCCGGTGTCTCCAGGATTTCCTCAGCCACTGAGATTCACCCCTGAGGGAGGCCCGGGCAAACTACGACCGGTTAGTATCATACTGTAGTTAATCAAGAAGTTTGTCTAGTTTTTTACTTTGCTCTCATTATTCATCGATAATGGGTCAAACTAAGTTCTTCACATTCTCTTTTACTGACTCACAAAGCAAAGTCGTCTTATCTAATGTCATGAAGATTTTTGTTGTCTGAGAAAGAAGATAAGATAAATTCCAGAAATATGACTTTTTTCCTGCAAGGTTATCTGTACTCTTTTAATTTGTGTTTTGTCCAGATGCTACAAGGTCAGATCAAGACTTTAGATCAAGAACAATGTTTTACTATAAGGGGTACATTTTTTAGAGGGAAGGACATTGTGGTTGTTCTTAGTTTAGTGTTTTTTTAAGTTCAATTAAGTGGATTACTCAGTATATATAACATTTTTGCAATTACTTCAATTAATACAATGAATATGCAATTTCTTCTGAAAGCCTGATAAGGCTGTTTTCAAGAAAAAACATCCCCAGTTCCACTATCTTATGTAATAATAAAATGAATATCTTTGGGTGTGGAGCAATGGGCAGACAAAAAGGACTTTAGGAATTGTTATTGGCATTTGTCTTTATTGTCTTAAAGTTTTAGAGAAAGCAGCTCAATTGATGTGGAAAATAATCATTAGTTGCAACACTATAAAATGTTAGTGTTGAGAAAAGTGTTTGGCCTCTGAATTCTCATTATTACTTCCATTCAAAATAATGTGTTTATTTAAAAAGGCTCTAAAAATAAAAATAGATATTCCATAATTTTTCACAGCAGGAAAAGAACACTGTCAAATGAGCAAAAGTAGGACACCTCTGTTTTGCCTTTAAAAAACAAAAAACAAAAAAAAATTTTCAGCCATTTATCTTAAATTTTCATTCACTATATTTCCTTGCAGGTGCGAGCTGCTCCTCCCCCACCTAAACAGCACTCCCGCCGACAGCAGGAGAAGAGCGAAAAGACGGAGGAGGTGGAGATCACACTGGTGTGACAGACAAGCTGGCAGGCGGTTATAGAGACATAAAATATAAAAACAGATGACAGACACACTTACCCTACAGGCTGGGGAACTGAACTGCTCTGAACTAAAGTCAGCTTAAATAAACGAACTGAACCGAACTGAACCACGTCAGACACCCCCGGCCTCTTCACATCTTCTCTCCTCCTCAAGTTGAAGAGGAGAGCAGAGAGAGGGGATGAAGACAAAGTATCCAATTAAATACTATCAATGTTAACTAAGAAGTGCAGCAGCAGCCGCCCCCACATTCCTCTCCGCCCTCCCCATCCTTCCATTCTTGCCTTAAAAACTCACCTCAATGGGCAGAAAACCCGAGCACACTGAAGAAGAGGAAGAAGAAGAGGAGGAAGAATGTTCAGAGAGGGGGAGTGTGAGGGAAAGTTAACAAGGGGTTTGGCAAGTTTTCTTTGAACTTTTTAAGTTTATTTAAAGCTTTTGTAAGGAATTTGAAACTTTTGCAAGGGAGAAGTTTCCACTTACTTGCAAACAATTAATAATGAGACATGACAAAATATATTGAGCCCTGAAATTGACAAAATGAAGTGAAGGATTTTAAAACAAGCCAAAATTATAACTGAATTTCTAATAATATTGTTAGAATCATTTTATTGGAATTTAAAAAGAAATGTACCACATTTTCAAATTTTCCGAAGTAGAAGAATTTGGAAAAAATCCTGATATTTGAGCAATAGAGAGGACTTTGTGGTTAGCTAGCTTAACAGAAAACACCTGTAGCTAAACATTCTGAGCATCAGTCTTTTTAGCTAGTTAGCTCAACCTAGCTATCTTAGTAAAACTACACTAGCTACAATACAATTCTGTTTGTCATAAATACACTGGACTATACCATAACTATAAACCATTTACATAATATACGGGATAAACTTTGCTAACAGTAGCTTAAGCATTTTAGTTAGCAAGCTAACTATAACAACACTAGCTGGCTAACTTGGAACTTTTAAATTTAGTTTGACATTTAAAGGGGACATATTATGCTCATTTTTTGGGTTCATATTTTCTTCTTGGTTGCTACTAGAGCAGGTTTACATGTTTTGATGCTCAAAAAACTCATCAGTTTTCTCATACAACCAACTGCAGCAGCCCTGTTTTTCCTGGATTTTTGCCTTTGTCTGAGACACACTGTTTTAGCTCCTGCCCCACCTCTAAAGGCTTACTCTGCTCTGATTGGCCAGTTCAAACACACACCTTCCACGTGAACCTATAGAGAAGCCCAGCACACTGTGACACACTAGTGGTTTGAGATTTAACAAAAAAACTGATGAGAACGAAGCGTTTAGAGCCATTAGAAACAGCCCACAGGGATTACTGCTACATACCTTTACCTCTGTTTCATACTTTGGCATCATTTGAAACAGCAATCTGACTTTGTAACATCATTTATAGATTGAAAGAGACAGAAAAGCGTAATATGTCACCTTTAAGAAAAGCAATGTTCAGTCACACACTGGCAAAAATGCTTCAGCGACAGTTTCAAGAGTTCATGCTACTGCCACAGTATAGTATATTGCTGATTAGCATTATGTGCAGTTGCCAGTTTAGCCTGGTAGCTAGCAAAAAAGGCTTGTGCTCAGTAGGTTTGGCCACCAGTGTTCTCAGGCCAGCTAGCTAGCCAACTAGTCCCATGTAGTGAGGAAAATTAGAACTAGGAAATGAGTAAATTTGTGAAAAATTTTAGAAGTATCAAAAATAAAATGAGCTGGAGAAATATTTTAGGATGGACTTATTTAATAAGTTATCTTCTTGGCCTCTCTGATACCTTCTGCCTAAGTTGGGCTCCATCATGGTAGTGAATAAGTGTAAAACTTGCCAAACCTGTCATGAGTTGGACTGCAGATGGGGTTTACGTAAATGGACAAAGAAACTGGGTGGTGTGTGGACACAGTGTCCCCCTACGCCAGCCCTTCCCTCGCCATATATAGTCCTTATCATCATATGTATTCAATGTGTATTAGTACAGTACATTACTGTTGTCATAGGAATGTTATGCGCAGCGTTTTCATATAGACTAACTCCGCTGAATGGATACCAAGTCTGATATGTAGTGAAAGTTTATCCTCATCGTATACTGAAAGGGCATTGTAAATACAGTATGAAGGAGAGACTAAAGAGGAGAGGGAAGGAGAGGCTGAAAGAACAAGAGAGAAGAAGGAGGCTGGATCCTCCCTTCTGTTCTTTTCTTCACCTCTCTTACCATCCTTCCTTTCTTTCTCTCCCTCTTTTCTCTAGTGTCTGTTCTGTCCATGAGCAGTCAGTGTGAATCTGTGGCTATCATATACACACATACAGTTGCATTATATTACGCACACATTGCTATAGCTTCTCTCATTCTGTAACCCTCTGTGTGCTTGTATGGCTGATTGGTTGAGGAGGAGGCCAGTGGTGCTTTTCTAAGGCACTGAAATTGTTGGTATTCACTATGTGTTGACAAAGAAAAGTTTAATTTGAGATGATATACAGTAGGAACTGATCGTGTTTGGGGTCAGGAGTTTTTATTAATCACAGACTGAACTGTCTAGCTTGTATCCCTACAGATCATACTTCCTCTCTGAGATTTTGTTCAGCTATAACATAAAATATATCCTTATTTAGTTGACATTCATTACATTCCCAGGTGTTTATTTTCTGTTTTCTTGCTAAGCAACTCCATCACATCACTTTTTTTTTTTTTAAACACAGCAGAAAAGCATCCATAAGACATCCAGAACTTTTCACTTTTCTGATTTGATATCATCCTTTTGTTTTCCTTGTGTCTTAAATTTCAGCTATGATTGATGCTGGTAAAAACAAAAAACACGAGAGATGTTAAAATAAAAAAACATCATGTTTAATGGACAGAACTAGCAAGTGACATTCAAATGGAGCAAAGTACAATTCTTTTGTGTTTTTCTACTCAAAGTAAATGAATTGTCCCCCTTGAATACCCTTCACGCCTTTAAAAAACTCCTTGCCTAAAGGGCATCGTAGCACTTTTATTTATTTGTACCTTCCCTGGAAAGTAGCAGTACCTTCACACAGCATCAGAATGGATTATAATGAGTTATTCTTCTCATTCTGATCCTGTGGTGGATCCTCTTTATTTCAGTGTGA
>JAQFJA010000024.1:13124094-13138258 GCA_029874485.1 Naso brachycentron
CATATAAAAATATATTCTGCTTTAACATCTATGCCAAATATATTATACATATGTATACTACAAAACATATAATCCATATAAATATGTTTATACACATATACACTACAAAATATATAATATATATTAAAAAATATACAAAATATACATATAACATATAAGTAGGAGTAGTGGTTTATGTGGTCGATGCTGACAAAGGCATGTAGCAACACTGGTACGGTCCTTGAAGAGTTAGAAGATGCTGCAACTCACCATAAAGACAAAGATGGCAACACAGCACCACAGCAGAGAGAGATAGTACGCTGACCTTCCAAACAACAGGCCTGCTACCACGCCTATGATCATCCTGAAGAAAGAAGACACACACACACACACACACACTCTTGAATTCTTTATTTGATTCCGCAAATTATATTCAATATTGCAGGAGGTCAAATATAGCAGGGTTAAGACAGTTCATGGTCACTTAAACATACACATAGCATCTTCTCCTACACACACACATGCGCGCACGCACACGCACAGTCATGGGTTAAGAAGGACATCCCACAAAGCCTTTAAATGAAAATGAAAACATAATTAAAAAATGTTCATAAAAGCTTCTAAAAATGGTTGCTTATGAGATAGAAACCTCCAAATACACTGAATGTGTGACAAAGGCATTGTTCTTTCTTGAATGTGCTTTCACTGGAATTATCAATAGCTCGATTACGCAAGGCTTCAAGTCAAGGATAGAGGGCAGGAGGATGTTTGTATGTATGTATGTATCTGTTTATTTATGCATGTGTGAGTATAGTGGAAAAAACAACAGAAATTTGGTAACAAAAACAAAAAACAAACAAAAAAACCCACGAACAAACAAACAAACAAACAAAAGACAAAGGAAATGTTTTGAACATCGCTCAAGGGAAACTTAGATGACTAAGAAAAATAAATCACATACAAGTGATGAGATGAGAGGCAGCAAAACAGCGAGTTAGTGGTGGAAATGTCAACACGAACATGGAAAGCTGCTCTACTCACCCGACATATTTGTAGCCAAAAAAGGCCAGCAGGTCTATAGTGGTGAGGTCGGTGTTTACTGTCACCAGGTAGAGCGACAGCAGGACAGCCAGGACTTCCATGATCAGCCACACGAGCGCTGAGCTGGCCTGAACTCCCAGCAGCTCCGGAGAAAACCTGAGGGGTGCACAGAATCACACATTCTCGATGAGTAACGTGAACTCTATAGTATACGCTGGTTATAGTACACAACCGCTGTGATAGGATGCATCTTTATTATTAAACTGCAGGGACGTTTTCAGTATCAGCACCATGCAATTACATTATTGTGCAATGATTGATCAAAAGTATTAAATTAACTTGTCTTTACTAGACCTGTATTGCTGATTAAACATGGATGTATATGTACCTGTTCTGTGTGCCGAGGGCCAGTCCAGCCACCAGGACGTATGTGATGAAGCCCATGGCGGGAATGTAAAGATCAGGAGCATTTATGTCAAAGCGTGGAGCCACGGGAGTGTCCTGCTGATAGCTCACCTCCCAGTTCTACAACAAACAAGATCACACACTTTCAACTTACTCACACGTTAAACTCTTAATATACTTTAACTTTCCATACACAAAAATCATCTCAAAGATCTTACTTCTTTTTTTCAGGGAATTTAAACCACACCAGCTTCAGGCAAAACTACAGTGTGTCTAACTCTGGAGCACAAAGGGAAAATCCAAGAGGCACACAGAGAAAAATCAACATATATTCCCAGGATTCCCTCCACCTATTCAAAGTGGCGGGTATATCTGATTAAAACATGCTTAACAGGCCCAAGCAGACTCACCTCGTGCATGTAAGGGAAAACTAACAGGCCTAGCTTCTTCCCCACGTATACTGTGTCCACGGCGAAGTAGTATTTCAGCTTAGAGATGGGGATGAACCGGTCCAGCTAAAACAAGAGAACACACAGACTTACACACATGCAGTGTTTGAGAGGTTATGTCAATTGTGAACATGAGAAATAATTTAATGTGGCCTTTCTGTTCAGCCTGAGCCCTTTAGCATCAATTACGGTAAGCAGCAGAATCACTTAAAAGACAAATTTCTGAGTCAGTCTTACATTCTTGTCCACCATTGCCCTTCCCTGGGATGCCAGTGTGCTGCCGTACGCCATAGCCAGGTTGGACATGGGGTCTGAAAGGATGGACTGGCCGGCAAATTCTGCTGCTGGAGGCCCAGGCTGCATGTTTCTGCCAAAATAACAAAACTTATCAACTGAAAGAAAATAAGGGACGTATCAGCTAAAAAAAAATACATTTTCATAAAAATACAAAGTGTCTTTGCAGGCTCAATCGTGGCTGCGTGTGAAATGCCATTTTCATTTTAGTATGTGGCCAAGCTTCAGCGCGGCAGGCAGGACTCTCACCTGTAGCCTGTGTGTGATCTAGCAGCAGCTCCACTCGTATCCTCAAACAGCTGGCTGCCTCCTGAACCATCCATGGAGGCGTTACTCCTTTGGCGCATATTAGGCTCTGGATGAAAGGAATGAGTGATGAGAAACAGAAATGTGGGGAAAAAACAAAAAAACAACACTGAAATCAATTACAATTGCAGAACAAGCAAAATTGGGAAAAATCATTAAAGGCAAGCAAGCTATTTATGAAGAGATTTGACTTAATTTTCCCTCATTGTTTCTTGTCGCTGCTATTCAGATTTTTAGACATTTAAGACCAGTCAATCACCAACACTGGCTGTGGACCTGCTGATAATTTGCATTATTTTTAATGAACGCACACTGCTGATTAGTTACGTCATCCTCTTGAAATGACACTTTGTGTTATTTTACTGTTTTAATGGATGCAAGTCTGTAGTGTGAGACAATATAACAGAAATGTTGAAAACTTTGAAACTCAGAAGAAGTTTAGCCCTGCTGGAGCACTGTTTGTCAATGACCACTTCATGTATCACCATAACGCTGCGGCGTGACGAGAAACACCACATCTGGAACAGACAGCTTATTTGCCATATCTGAATGGGCTATAAAATTATAGTGCAATGCAACAGTGACTTAAGCTTTGTGTATTCTGTGTATCTGTGCACACAGTCCCAGTGTGAATGCTCTGTGCAGGATAAAGGAGCTCTTCATTCAATGTCCTGAGGGGTCATAAGCTCATCACAAGATCAGATGACATCATCTGAAAGAGCCACAACAGTTTTGGACCTCCTCCCCCTGTTGTCCTTAAAAGCACTATGGATATGACATCGTGACCAGTACAGTGTTGTATAGTAGTGAAGTAGAAATATTTTGTTACTGTACTTAAGAAGTGTTTTTGGATATCTTTACTGTTTCTATTACTGTAGACTTTTATTTGGCTACATTTTCTGAAGAAAACAGATACTTTTACTCCATTACAAATCAAATAAGCATCTTAGTTTGTTACTAAATAAATCCAGAGGAAATTTGGTAGGCTGCTAGCCAAAGATTTTGTTTTGTTCTGTTTTGGTGGCCAATCATGTTGGATCGCAGACAGCAAGAAGTTGGATCATTTAGATCAGATCAGATCAGATTAGAAAGTCTTTATTGTCCCTGAGGGGCCATTTGGTTTGCAACAGTAGTCAACAAAACCAATTCACACCACAGAAAACAAATACAATAAATAGAAGCATAATACATATATAACATACAGCAGATGTCATCAAAGTTAGTGCAGTGAATGAGACGCTCACTGGTTCATCATGTTAGGCTCGAGTGCAAACAGCTGCTCTGAAGTTGTGGTAAAAGTAATGACTTAGTTTTTACTTTGGGTGCTGCTGTCGTCATGTTTTATGTCTGATTTTAAATCATCTTGTTGTTTTGATGTGGAAGCAGTCGCCCAGATGCAGATTCAGCTTGAGCTAAACCTTTGCCTGTTGTGTTCAAATTAGTCCCAGAGGAGTTTTCAAAGTTTAGAAACTTTCTATTGCACTTTTTAAAATACACTTTATTTAAATTTTGTTTTATGACTGAGATATTCTGTCCTTATATAGAACAGATGCTACATAACTGAAGACTAAACAATTTTTAAAAAGTCAAACTTGACTGCTTTTTGTATGTACTTCTAATTTCTACTTACACTCTCTGTACTTAAGTACATTTATAATCACTGTACTTTTGATACTTAAGCACAGTAACTACCAGCTACTTTAAACTTTGCCTTAAGTAATATTCTAATAGGAGACTTTCACTGTTACCAAAGTCATTTTCCAGCGAGGTATCTTTACTTTTACTCAAGTATGGCTTTTAGGTACTTTATACAAGACTAACATCACACTTTTCAGTACACCAAGTTAGATCCATGAAGACAGAAACACCTCTTTACATCTTTGAAGGTACTGAAAATCTAAAAAGAGGTTGACAGGCTCTGTAGCCTTGTGGTTTCAGTCCTATAAAACAACACACCGAGGTGCTGCTCAGTCAGCCTGATCGTGGAAAACTTTTATCTTTAATGATACACAAGTTTATTCGTGTGTGTGCTTGAACTCTGAATAGAGATTTTAGTGACGGGCAGATTTCTGTTTTGATGGTACTTGTTATGCGGATTTGAGGTAACAAATCACTTTTTTTTTTTAGCTTTGGCGTCATTATTAACTGGTAATATTCATCAGACATTCCTGCTAATGAATCTTGGACAAAATAACATTTAATGTCGAAAAAAGTGGACCTCTTGCAGAACCCAAGTCTCAAACTCTCGCCCAAAGTGAGGCATGGAAACTGAAACTAAAACTTAAGCTAACGACACCGTTATGCTTGTACCGTGTTAACGAATAAAAGTGCTATATATAAATAAATTAACTGTTATCGGTCTGAAACCTCCACTCATTTTAGACACATATGACAGATATGTACAGAACCGGGCGGAGTATAAGGAGTTACCGTTAGCCACACTCACGTTAACGTTAACGTTAGTCAAATTAGCTAAATTAGCTAGCAGCGAGTAGCTGCTGTCGGTTGAGGGAAAGCTGTCGGCAACCGATTTCAATTTATTTACGTCAGCTAGCAAACGACAATGGTGGACTTATGATAGCAGTAACCGTTAGCTGTTAGCCTCGACCTCCTGAGAAAAAGCGACGCCCGGCGACATCACTTTCCTGTCCAGCTGATCCTGATTCAGAGAGCTAAGTTAACGTTAGCAGGTACAAAATGTGCACACATGCAGCCGTTAGTATTAACGACCTGATCGGCGAAATTACGTACGTAACTTACGCTGTCTGAACCCACTTTGACTTGCAGTGTAATCCATTCGGTCTAACTTGACGGTGGCAGTAACCGTTCAGCGACTTTACTGAGATGCAGTTGCGTCTAGTTAAACTACACGGAGAAGTTGGAGTCATTCATTAAATTTACACGGAAGTACAAGCTTCCTTTTCCTTCCTTTGCTTAGCTTAATGGCAGTCACAAACCATGGTGAAAGGTGAATACCGCCACCTGCTGTATGTAAGGAAGAAAGCCTTCCTTGTCTTGTTTTCATCTCTAACCACTTCACTTTCTTCTTATTTCTGCTACCATAATCTTAAATTTACCTTTTTACATATAAGCATAACATGCTCGACTTTTTCTTCACTACAACAACCTTCATATTTATCACATGCTTTCCTTTTCACTGTGGCAGAAATAAATTTATTCAAGTATCGTAGCCTGCTTGAGTACATTTTAGGTACAGGCTACTTGTATCATACTTGACTTATTTTGTGCTACTTTATACTTTCAGAGGAGAATATTTTACTCCAGTTCATTATAGACTCAACAGCATGAAGGAATTAAAATGATCACCACCATACAGAGGCCATTCACTATAATGAGTGGGCTTTACTTTTCTCAAGAGTATATTTATATATCTATTTATTGATTTCAGAAGTTATTTATTTATTCATTTACTTATTTATTTGCTGTTTTTAAAGGTGCCAAACAAGGGAATGAAATCACATAAGATAATAAGATAAGATAGAAACATCTACCCTTGTTCTTTAGTTATGTTTACTTTTAATATTTTGAGTACAATTGTTAGAGGCACTTTTGCAGTGTTGTTTGTGTTTATGCCCCTGTTGGATCTTGAGATGATACATCTTTGGACGCACGAGGATAAGCCAAACTCATTTTTAGTAACTGTTAGGCTAAGCCTCTTTAGATCCAGCTCTTGATGTCTGATGGAACAAGGCAATGGAAATGTCTCATGAGGTCATGATGACTTAATGTTGAAACTATGAACTTTGACTGAAAGACTCCGTCTGTTATCACAGCAGACTGCAGCTGATGACAGTAACAGATACTTACAGTGAGGAAGTTCCGTGGTGATTTCCATACAGAGAGATAAGAACACTGTCTTGAAATTCGAGCAGTAATATTCCAGTTTTCAGAAATTACGGGACGTTGTCAAAACAAGTAGTAAACATTCAATAATCTGACTAATCACATAAACTTTTAGGACAAGTCTACAGCCACACCTCAGGTTCTGTGAGACTGTATTTATGCACAACTTTTCTTTAAGTGAAATACTAATTTAAAGATGCAAACGAGCTCACATCAGATATTTTCTGTTTGAGTTATATATTATTTGTTTGGTCTACTTAAGTTGTTTGTCTCTGTGTTGAATATTATACATTAGGAGGGCCACTCAACGAGCCCTTATGTGTATATATATATATATATATATATATATATATATGTATATATTTAACCTTCAAATCATTATGTACCACATGTATTCCTTGGTATTGTACTATATGTTATTGTTTTTGTTATTTGCAATAACATGAAATAAATGAAAATAAATGACAATACTACTGGTGATCACTGTGTTCACCATATTGCATCTTAATCAGCTAACACAACCAAGGCTGACGGGAATTTCATTAATTTTGCAAGTGATAGTTATTGACCTGCATGATACAAGCTGAATATTCAGGGGATATATCTTCCACAAAATTTTGTGCAGACATTCATTGTTGCCCAGCGATTAGTTCTAATGACTTTGATGATGATCTCCTAACTTTTCCTTGAATTCCACCATCTTAACAACTGGTCCATACTTTGGATTTATGACCAAATAGGTGCTAAACGTGTTATAATTATCAAATCTTACCACGCTGAAATGTCAAACTGAGACTGTGCAGATGGTAAAGACGATACCTACTTATTTATCGTGCACTGGCATTGTCATTGTAAGCATGTTAGCATGATAATATTATCATTTAGGTCAAAGCACCATTGTGCCAAAGCACAACCTCACAGAGCTGCTACAGTGGCAGCTTACAAAAAGTGTAAGTAAATGAGAAAACTTAACGCTTTGTGGTGGTGATTGATGCACTTTAACAGAAATGACATTAGGTCTAAAGTTTACCTCCCCTGGTAGGAAACAGGTCTATGTTCAGCCCTTGAGTATGAACGACTTAGTCTCCAGCATACAGTCAGTGACCTTGAAATTAATTGCATCAGCTATTACTTGCATGTAGGTGACAACATAAACATGTCTGCATTTAATTATTCTTGCTTGTTAACCTATTTTACTCAGCAAACAATTTAGACAGCAGCCTGTGCAGAACAAGTTGGACATTGACTTAACAGAAGAGCTCCCCCTGTAGGAAATTTGGAGACAACAATACAAGACTTGACAGAGACAATAAGTTATTGTAGGCCATTAATGAGGACTCCTTGAGGTCCTTAAGTCACAAATACATTTTAACATCTAATGCCTTTGAAACCACAAGAGCCTCTGTTAATGTTGTCATGTACTTTCCACACTGTCAAGCAATTTCCAGTAACATCTATTTCCTGATAACATACTGGAATGTGTCCGAACTTGAATGCTAAGCTTCACAACAAAGTTGGCAGGAAGCCTCCATTCAACGAATGTAACATTAATACCTTGTATGTTCCTGTAAGAAGCTTCATTTCTCTTAAGCATTGTTATGATGTGGACATTTATGTGGACTCCTGATCTGTGAAGCCATGAACTACGATTTTTATCCAAAGAGGCAAAGCACTTCATCGAAGCTGAAAAGTGCTGCACAAGTGGCAACGACAAAGAACAAAGGTAATTTTTTTTTAACCTGTTTTAGCCTTTTTCTTTATTTGACTGTAACCTACTTGTGGAGTTTAATTTTTTAACTTTATCCTCTGAATGCCTGATTATGATTAGGCATAATCTGTGATAATGTATCAAAACTGAATTGGAGAAAAGTAACAACTGAAATATTGCTAAACAAAATATCTTCAGGGTTTGGCTAAGGGTTATCATTATCAACATTCATTTTAAGTTTTTTTTTTAAAGATATTATATCATTTTAAACTTCCCAACAAGATCTACATTATGCATGTCATTATATTCAGCAGTGTTGTCTTTTTCAGGTGATGAGTCCATTGTTGTTGATTTTAATCACAACTGAACAAAGAATAAATACAATCAGTGCATCAGTACATGTATTTTATCTCACAAATACTTCTTTGAAAGGTCACATAGTGCACGTATGTTTGCTTGTATGTATCCGGTATTGGCGGATTGATGGGAAAATTTGCATTGTTGCGACAATTAAATACGCTATGTGTCTGCTTTATATTTACGATGGTTCCTTTTTTGCATCATTCTTGAACTTGCCCATTATAGACAAAGTATCTATCTGTCTATCCATCAATCTATCTGAGTGTAAACAACTAAAAGTTTTGGTGACTGATAGAGCTCAACACACTGAAACATTAGAAACTCCCTTTCACTGCCTTGACAACACAATGCATTTAGAATAAATGTTGCAAATAAAACACATTAACTAAAAAACAAAATGCCAAAATGTAATATAAAAAAGGCTAAAAAATTTGGCATAGAGGTTGTAATGTGCTTCAACCTTTGCCAAAACCTAAACTGTGGTTTTAGTGAGAGTTTGGATGCTGCTACAGGCAAAGAGAACTTCTCATTTTGATTTTACTTTAGCAATGTTGTTGTCTAGTTTTGCGCATTAAACATCTATGAAGAACAAATTAAAAAGCAAAACATCCAACAATTTAGCTTTCCTGATGCTTTTGTCACTAATCTGAAGGACCTGTAGCAGAATACTCTTGACAATTAGCTGAATAATTACACAGTATGTGAAACTGCTACATTGTCTAATATTAGAAACATACTAAATAACTCAATGTACCTAAACATATACTTAACAGTTGCTAAGAAAGACATGTCCAATGTTGTTTTGTAGATGTTAATCCAAGGGAAGAAATTCGAATCGTGCTGCTTGGAAAGACAGGAAATGGGAAGAGCGCGTCTGGAAACACCATCCTAAATCGAAAGGCTTTTCCCACAGAACTCTCTCCATGCTCTGTGACGTCAGAGTGTAAGAAGGCCAGAGGAGTGGTGGATGGACGCAAGGTCACTGTTATTGACACACCAGGGATTTATGACACAAAGTACAAAGAAGACAAAGTGTTAAGAAAGCTGAAAGAATGCATTTGTCTCTCTGCACCTGGTCCCCACGTGTTCGTGATTGTGATCAATTTGGGAAGATTCACAGAGGAAGAACAGAAAACTGTTGAGCTCCTGCAGACGGTGTTCGGTGACAAAGCTGCAAATTACTCCTTGGTTCTTTTCACTCATGGTGATCAGCTGGGACGCACAAAAATTGAAGATTTTTTTAGCAAGAGTCCCGAACTGAGCCATTTGATCACAAAATGCAAGCGGCGGTATCATGTCTTCAATAACACAGTTATTGACGAACAGGTGTCTCAGCTGCTTCCAAAAATATTAGGCATAATCCGTGATAATGGAGGAACATTCTACACAAACGAAATGTTCCAGGAGGCCGAGAGAGAGATTCAGGCAAAGGCAAAGAGGATTATGGAGGTTAGTGCCAAGAATGAACGCAGAGGGGAAGAAAAACTGAGGGCCAAATTTGAAGGAGAACAACTGCAGGTGGAGCTGAAGCGCCACCACAAAGTGTATGAGAGAAAAGCGAGAGAAAAGGCAGAGAAGAAAAACAAGTTCATTCAATCTGGTTTGATCGTGCAAGGCGCAGAAGTGGGTGTTGTAATCGGGGCTGCTGCAGGAGCCGCAGGAGGTCCGGTTTGTATCGGCGTGGGGGCAGTGGTTGGTGGAGTTGCAGGGGCTGTGGTGGGAGCCTTGGCACCAGCAGCAGTAATAGCTCTGAAGAACAAATGCTCTGTACAATAAAGCATATTGTGTTTACACGATCAGTTTGCCAAAGAAAGTGAAAACACTGACTAATAATTATCTGACACAACTAAATGTACTGTAAAAAACACATGTAACTCTTCACTTTAAATGCTTTGGCTTTGTCACTGTTTCAGGTTTTTACATTAGAAGTTACTCTGTCACATCAATACATTAATGCTAAAGATGACCCCCTCAAAAAATAAAGAAGAAAAATAAGTAGAAGAACATTTGAAAGGAAATAATAATTAAATTACTGAATTTTAACAACATAAAAGAAAGGGGTGTGGTCAAAGGGAGTGTGCTTTGTATCTTTTCTATGGCACACTATATATCCTTCCATAGTCATAGCACTTTCCATGTTGATTGTCATTCCATGTTAGCCATTGCAAAGGTTGTTGAGTCAGCTGTCTAATATGTCCGTCATATTTACCATATTTTCGTTCATTGTATTTATGTATTTTCCTCTTAAGAAAACTTGAGAAAGCAGAATTCCCGATTTAGTTTGTTGTGAATGTTTACAGAGGAGCAATGGAAAGCATTCAAACTGGAGTCCTCACACACAAACTGGCATGGCATGTGCACGACCCAGGACAGGAAGGCTGTGCCCATATATGGAGAATCAATGACATCACTGAGGTGGGGTACCAGAACTTAAAGGATAGCACAACCTTCTTTTCCTGTCGTCATCTGACAAGAGATTCAGAAGAAAGAGAGAGAGAGAGAGAAAAAAGTTTTTTGTGAACTTATTGATTATTAATATATTCTCATAATTTTGTTAGAATTTTGTTTCAGTAGTAATGCAAGGAGACTACAACCACTCTGTATGCTAAAACCCTGAGATGTAAAATGACAATTAAATGATCTTAAATTTAATCCTGAATGTTTGTGTTTCGTAACAGCAAACCAAATTTACCAAATGTATTTGTTTGAAGCCTTTGGGGGACAAATTTTCTTTTATTTTCTTTTATTTTTATTTTCTTTTACTTTTAAAGGGAAAATGCATATTAATGAACATTTCTATAAATATGTCAGAGTTAGCCAACATTCAGATTTTTAAGTGAGTGACTTCGTGGCCACAGTGACATTTAAAAGACTAGTCTTTAGGATTTAAGGGGATCTATTTTGTAGAATTTGGCAGAAATATACATAATTTTTAAAAGTATGTTTTGATTAGTACATAATCACCTGAAAATAAGAATAATATTGTTGTCATTACGTTAGAGTGAGGCTTTTATATCTGCAGAGGTAGCAGGTCCTCTTCCATGGGGTGCTGCATGTTGCACCAACATGTTTCTACAGTAGCCCAAAATGGACAAACCAAACTCTGACTATGGAGAGGACCTTTTGCTTGTTTTTTTTCCTCCATTTTGCTGCCCCATAGTTTCTCCCAAATGCTTGAAAGGGGAGGCTGAGTGGAGGAGTATTCAGTCGCATGCAATCTGCAACTTTACCACTAGATGTCACTAAATCTTACACACTGGAGCTTTAGGGTGTTTTGTCCCATTTGCTTAAGTGCTGTTTAGGGATGTCAAGCAGACACACAGAAATGCTGCAGGGAACCTTTGACAGACAGGAGGCTACACCATTTAAACTAACTGAAAAACTGTGATGGGGTTATGTTGGAAGAAATATGTGTGACAAAATCTATTTAGCCACATTTATTTCTCTTTTGTTTAAAATGACTTTGTGTCTCACTCTGTCTGCTGACAGCTGGACTCGACTGCCCTCAGGCAACATGACCATCTCTCCTCAAATGCTCTCTAGTACTGTGAATAGTAGAGCCTCATATTGCTCTGCAGCGGCACATCCTCATATGCACATGGTTACATACTCAAATGTACATGTGGGACACATACTGTATGTGTACAGTCGCTCTCTCACTCCTTGTATGCACAAACAAAGGCCAGATCAGGGGCTATTTTCAGGGGTTTCTCATGCGATAGTAATTGTTCCAAAGGCCACAGAGCACAATAGAGGTCTACAGTTAACAGCTTGTTGTGCTGTGACATTGGAGACCCGTAAGTAGCTTGGGGTGAATCTGTCTTTGGAAATTAAATTCACCAACCCAGACAAACTCATTTGAAGCAAAAGCGCAAAAAATGGCGTGTGCATGTGGGCCTGGCTGTTTCTAAGCAACAGTGCACTTAGTGCGTGTTTTAATGTGGTTTATTGGTGTTGACTTTAATTTTTTTGGAGGCCACTTGCACCAACAGGAAAATGCTCTTGATGTGCTCTAGTTACAATTTGTTTTGGGAATGTTGAGCCTAAAAGGCATTGCCATCCCAGTTATGTGTACATTTTGTGACGTGAGTTTTCAAACTTCTTTCCAATTTCAAAAATCTAAACATCTCACATAAGTTTGCATAAACATATTTTGTTGTGATGGAAAAGTAGACGTGCCAATAAAAGCAAAATGTGACAATGGAAACAAGCTGTGAGACATTAAGCGTGTGACACTAAACTCTTCTAGAATTATATGAAAGATGATAAGAACCCCATGAGAACGTTGGTGATTCAAGAACTTTCTCAGAGCTTCACCAAGCTCAAATGCAACTCAACCCAGTCTTTCTCATGAGCACAGCATCCATGGATATTAAAATCAAGTCTAAACCCACGACGTAAAAAAACTAGGAAAAGCTGAACTCTTTCATATTGTAAATAACGTGATCTACTACTGTATGTGTTAGTACTGCACCCAAAAGTTGTTCTCTGACAGGATCTGGAAATTCGTATGAGTCGTCAAAATGAAGCATCTTCTTGCAGATTACAAACCTAGACTTTGGCATAAAACCTCCCCATCTTCTACCACAATGCTCTCAGGGAAGGTAGAGCAGAGGGCAAAGGCAGGGGCTGTTGTTTTGTAGGTCACATATAGAAAAAGGTCTAATGTTCTGCTGAGAATGACCTAGACTCTATTTGCTGAAATGTCACAGCAAATGTCTTTTTTTCTCATCACAGTGTAAAGACCCCGCAGCAAACTGTGTATTCTCTGAAATATTATCCACAATGCTTTGGAAATGCAATGCAGGTCACACAGCTTGTAGACCCATAAGAGTAACTTCTGTGTCTAAAACCTACATTTATCTGGTGTTCAGCAACAAACCTGAGAGAGCAACCAACTTGTTGCCATGGTTACAGGTCTGACTGATTGCAACTTAATCCTCAAAGCCAGATAACTTGTTAAAAATCGGTCCCACTTCCCCTCCAACGCAAAACGTCGCCAATTCAGAAAAACTCAGAATGTGAATTTTGAAATGCAGTTACTGGACCATGCAGTAAATAAATTTCCCTCATGTTTACTGGATATCCAAAAATAATCAACGGCTCAACACTGATGACGGTAAATGTCTGGATGGAGATGAAAAGTTCAAGGATCGTCCTTTGTTCATCTAAAAAAAAATTGTCTGAAAGGGTAATCAGGAGGATGTATGAGGCAGCAGCAGCATCACAAACGCTTAAATGCAAAAGTCTCACTAGCATTAATAATTCTGCAAAGTTTGCCTTGCGTGCCGTAAGCGTTAAATCTACCCCTGCCCCCCAACATACACATTCACACAGACAGAAAGAAAGAGAGAGAGAGATGGAGTGAATAAACTCTTCCATGAAGCATGAAAAGCATTACATTGTGTCATTATGTAGCACATCCGCAACTGCACTCATCCAGCGAAGCAGAGCGCTGCTGTTTTACAGACCTTCCTCCAACTCTTTCCTTTGCCATCAGCGTTCTCACTTTCCCAACAAAACGTGTTTTCTTCACACGCTCAGGCTGGCGTCCATCGATCCAGGCATAATGGAGCTATCACTGATGGCAGCACAGGTAAGGAAGCAGAACTACATTTGTCCGTTACTAGTACTTAATATTAAGATTCAGGCAATTAAATTCAAATAATAGATTGATGCATTACACTGCTGATTCCAGTTTTGGGAGTTCAGTTAGAGTAGATTATTTGTAGCATAACAAAGGACAGTAGAGCTTATA
>JAQFJA010000024.1:13158268-13169532 GCA_029874485.1 Naso brachycentron
ATTATTGCTCACGCTTGGCATTTGGCACACACAAAGTATGAGAGATACTGCGTTTAATTGCAAGCCTTGGATCATATTTGTCCTCTACCGAACATTTTATGAGTAAATAAGTGATATTTTTTTGGGCTCCCTGGTGATGAGTGGTTAGGCTGATCTGGCGCTGAGAAAGAGAGCAACCGGTCAACCACATAATGGTTTGGGTGTTGTGCCTCTCTGTGCCAGAAACTCACCATTCTGGGTGTGGACGGTGTGGTTGTGACTAAATAACTGACTGGACCTTCGTGGGATCCATTTATATCAGGCGACACTCAGACAGCCTGTATATAACCCAGGCCTGACCAATCATAGTGAGGATGAGAAGAGCTGCTTTGGAACAAGTACACAAATCCTACACTTTTAAATGTACTTCATGTGCCCTTAACTCTACTTTAAAGAAAGTTAATAACTAAAAGCACTGACTAGATACAGATTAAATCATAAAAATCTTCTACACCAAAAACAGAATTAGCATTTTTTAAAAATTGTTGAATCATAATTTTTCCTTCTGCAGGAGTGCTCTCCATATGCTGCCCACCTGTATGATGCTGAGGATGCTAACACACCTATGCGCATGCTGCCCGGCCTGTGCAGTGATTACTGCTCCGACTACTGGCAGCAGTGTCGGTACACGCTCAGTCTCCTTTTGGAGGACTATGGGACGCCGCAGCAGTTTGCAAACCTGACTGCAATGATGGAAGAGGATCGCAGGAAGTTTTGTGACTTTCTGGAGCTCAAGGACAAACAGTACTGCTACCCTAATGTGCTTTCAAATGCAGGTATGGTGTATAGATGTTGGCTGCAGCCACACACACACACACACACACACACACACTCTAAAATAAACACTCAAACATGTATGATGTAGTTAAAGAAAAATCAAGGACATACTTATTTGATTTCTCCCACTTACATAAACAACAAACTTGCATGAACAGGTTGTCATAGACTGAGAAAATAGGATATACAGTAAACTAAATTCCCATTTGGAACAACTTGAGCTTGAACTAAAATATAAGGCTAATTACAATTTATGAGATCATGAGCAGACATTGCCCCAACTTGCGCAGACATAATAGTTGCAGCTTAGAGATTATGTCAACAAACAGAAACGTGGTTAGAAAATTGCGGGAGATTTGATTGTGGTAGCCTGATTGCGGTAGTATGTTGTGTTTGCAGGATACAAATTTTTAATGCTAACCTTAAAAACCCAGTCCTGCCATTGATTTCAGCAGTGGCCTTAAATGTCCTCCCTGTTAATCACAATTATATATTTAGCCATTTTTTCCAGTATAAAAATTATATATGCCATGGAAAAGTACACCTTTGGACTCATTAGGTATGCCCTAAACTATTAATATTCCTGAGATCCTTTCCATGACCACACCCACAACCAGCATAACTCCACCCCACCCCTCCACCACACTCTTACTTCTCTCTGCATCATCTTGTCAGTGATATTAGTCACCAAAATAGTGACAACATGTAGATCCACCTAGCATGAGCTTCTCCTTGGACACACCACGCAATGGGCAGCAGGCTAATGATATGCAGAGCGCCTAAAGCAGTACCTCCCCAATGACGAGATTGGTTCCTTAGGTTTAAGACTTATGAAACCCTTTGAGTCTGAGGCTACCTTTGTGAAACTGTTATTGGTAAACCGAGGTTTTAAAGTGTAAATTTCCAGTCATGCCACTGACAGCTAATTTCAACCCCAGATTTGCCTTGTAGCGTGCAAAAAACACCACAGAGACACGCAAAGATAGTTAGAAATTTGATTTATTCTGAAGGGGATGAAGGACATTGTCCTTATCTATCAATTCTGTTTTTCTGTCTGCCTATAGTAATCCATTAATCGGTTCTTTTCTGTCCCCAGAGCTAAATGCTAACCTTGGCATTGTTCGTGAGGATCCCACAGGCTGTCTGGAGTTATGTTTGCAGGAAGTCGCCAATGGGCTGCGCAACCCAGTGGCAATGATCCACGCAGATGATGGAACTCATCGGTTCTTTGTGGCCGAGCAGCTGGGTTATGTGTGGGTGTATCTGGCCAACGGCTCCAGGATCGACCGCCCGTTTCTAAACCTCACCCATGCCGTGCTCACATCGCGGTATGCTGGGGACGAGAGGGGATTTCTTTGCATAGCCCTGCACCCAAGGTACAATTTATATCTAGAGTACCTGTCATCTGTACGGATTATGTGGTGTTAACGTGTTTGTCATTCTCAGTGTTTGAATGACTTCTTCTGCTCCTGTGCATAGGTTCACCACAGTTAGAAAAGCCTATGTGTACTACTCTGTGTCTTTCAAGAGGGAGGAGAGAATACGAATTAGTGAATTCACATTGTCAACAGATGATGAAAACCAACTGGACCACTCCTCTGAGAGGTGAGGAAGAGAGAATTCAAAGAGGTTTTAAAAGGTTTTTCTGCTTTGTAGCCTGTGTTTTTCAGAGTTAGTGTGTTTGTAGCGCACGTCTATACATGCAGGAATGTTGCGTTTGTGTATTCAACCTTCTCTCGTGGGTCTTATCACAGAGTTATCCTTGAGGTGGCGGAGCCAGCATCCAATCACAATGGAGGACAACTTCTTTTTGGCCATGACGGGTATCTCTACATCTTCATCGGCGACGGTGGCCGAGCTGGGGACCCATTTGGAAAGTTTGGCAACTCACAGAACAAGTAAGCACAATTTAGCAAAGTTAAAGGTACTTGTTTGAGGTATGTTGACTGCAGTATTTCCACACACCTCATGTCCAGTCCCTTCAAGCAGCACACTGTTGAAACAATGTATGTTTTCATGCTACAACAGCAAACCTAAAAATTAAGCAGCAATTCTATGACGTGAGTCCGGGAAAAGTCGTAACTCTTTGAAAAATCCCTCTCCTTGCAAAACTTCAGCCTTATGTGTAATTTAACATAATGTGGCAAAATAAGATAAACACATCCTTCGGGTTGCTCGAGGTGGTTGTTAAATCTTAATTTTTTTATGATAATGGTGCTCATCATGTAAAATATTACCTTGATGTTCAAAAGTTGGCCACATAAGCTGAAATTCTCGTTGGAACGTGTTAGCTCTGCCAAAATGAGTTGAATTTACAACTAGATTCCAGTTAAATGAAACCTAATGAAAAGGAGCCAAATTATGGAGAAGATAAACTTTAAAACTGTGCAGACCCTCTGGTTGCTCAGTGGCAGCTGTAAATCATAGCTTTTAAAGGCCAGTTATTTTCCACTTATGGAAATTCACATAAACTCAGGATCTTTCTGAGCAGGGAAATTGCTCGTATGATTTAAACGATCAGTCTTAAGGGTGCATATTAATCATTTGTGTACACAAATTATCATAAACACCAACGCATGCCAGGCCTTGTTGAGCATTTTTATTAGGTTTGCAAAAATCAATGTACTGTAAGGTTCATTTTGAAAATTCTAATAACAAGGAGTCTTGAAAACTTTTTGAAGGAACTGGTTAATTACATTAACAGGACTGAATGTAAGGACGCCACTGACGATTATTGCAGGAGCAGAATGAATTAACTGTCCAATGATCAGTAAAGACAGGGCTTCCCATTAATAGATGATATATTTGAAGTAATGGTGAGGAAACGTCAGACTGAATACAGAATATCACATCATATTTTTAATTCTCAGGGCAGCATTCAAAGATGTGTTATTGATTCACAAATGGATTCATTCTCTTTCATTAGGATTTAGCAATGAAAAATAGAGGAATAAACTACAGAGGCGTTTGGTGGGAATTGTCACACAGATTAAGGAGGCTGCAGGGATTTATTTACTTTTACTGCATTGGTAACATTACTCATCTCTCAGACAACATGACCTTTACATTATGATTGATTTGATTCCTTTAACAGATAGGCTTGCTATATCTCAAGGCACTCTGTGCTCAAGTCTGTATGTTGACATGAAATGACAACGTTTTTCACCGCCATAAATGTCATTCAGATATAAACCACAACCGTCAATCTTCATTCTTATTTGATCGACCCACAGTGACTTAAATGTCAATGATGGCCAAAGGACTGAATGTTAGAAAATCAAAAATGCTGCTTGTATGCATTAAGCACACTGCACCACACTCCAGGAATACATAGCAGTTGCCACTGTGTAAATTGTAGAGTTTACATAAATATACCTGGACATCAGCTATGGTCCAAAATAGGTAGCAAAAATGATTTAAGCTTGAAACAATTTAAGTAATGTGCAGCCTCATGCCAAAATAAAACGTGGCTGTTTTATCTTTCAAGTTCACAGCTTGGCTAAAGCTAAACTTGAATATTATTAATGTTGTTTGCCTCAAAAACGGTCCTAAGTCAGAGCTGAAGTGCGGAAACCCTCTGATGAAAAGGTTTATTTTAAGTATCAGTATTACCCAGTTTACGAAACATTTAGTGAGATTTATTTGAGGACTTTTCTCCAGAAAATTACTGTTTAGCTATTTAGCTTTTTCTTAGAGGGTTTTGTTGACATCCTGCATTAGCTGTTCTGGGAATAAGGGAGGATACACACTGCCAAGTCTAATATTGACACTACACATTGCGGACTGTCACACACTAGTAGGGGAGGGGAGAGAGAGTGAAAGGTGGGATGGAAAAGAGTGGAAAGGGAGTATTAGGAAAGTGTAACCAAAGCAGGAGGGGGTGAAAGGTGGAAAGTGAATGAGAAGAGACTGGAAAAAAGATGGAAAAGTGTGAAGACAGGATGGACAGACAGGATGAAAAAGAATGATTCTAAGAAAAATTTGTAAAAGATTTAAGGTGCATGCGTTAGAGATGAGACAAATATGATAAAGAGGAAACATTGATAAAAATATATTGCAGAGAGAGAAATGCAGAAGAAGATGTCATAAGTGGAAGAAGATGAAGATAATGAAGCCTCTGTCACTCTCTCATCTTCTCTCCGTGTTTGACAGGTCGGCTCTACTCGGCAAAGCGCTGCGTGTTGATGTTGACAACAATGACGACGGCGCCCCGTACAGTATTCCCTCAGATAACCCCTTCTTGTGGGAGAAGGATGCACGACCCGGTAAATCCCCTAAAATGTTTTGCACATGTGGGATCATATGATTAAATGTAAGGCACAATCGTAAATATCAATCTAGACTTTATCTTAGCTACTCATCATGTGTGACTGCATGACTCAGCAAATTAAAGAGAGTATTTCTACTAAACACATCGTGACATGCAGAATCACTGTTCAACCTCAAAAAATATGACTTGGGTTCACAGTTTCTCACGCTATTTGTGTCCACATGTAAATGTCTGTCTTTCTTTCTCCAAAGAGATTTATGCTTATGGAGTTCGCAATATGTGGCGATGCTCCATCGACCGCGGTGACCCGATTACAGGCCGAGGCAGAGGCAGGATGTTTTGTGGCGACGTGGGCCAGAACAAATACGAGGAAGTGGACCTCATTGTTAAAGGTATGGGAGAGAGATTTCACTATTTAGCATTAATGCCTCTGCAGGAGTTATCACACACCATGGTCACTCCTAGAAAAATTATTCACCGTTGCATGAGGAGGTTGTCATTGTCTCATCACTGTCATACAGACAAGCTATTCTGTCCAAGACCACACAGACAGCGAGTCAGACTTTCTAGTTTGATCTCAGTTTCCTCCCTAACAATTTGGGTGAATCGTGTCATGCAGAAACCAAGAAGGGCAGGAAATAAACATTCAATTACAGCTGAGGTGGCAGAATCAGCATTTCTCTTCCTCGTCAAACAACACTTCTGTTTTTTATTCCATCAATTTTCTGTAATATGGAGCAATTCTATTGTCATTACAATAATACTACTTGCACTAACTTTGTCACTATTAAAGGGGGAAATTATGGATGGAGGGCCAAAGAAGGCTTCAGCTGCTACGATCGCAAACTATGTCACAACTCCTCGCTAGGTGAGGCTGCTTTCATTCACTCTAAAGTCCATAAACTAAATAAATATTTACACAAAATAATTGCTTAGAATCAACACTAAGGATTCTCTTGTTACGAAATATGTACATTTGCTGTTACTGTTTAATTTAATGGTCAAGTTTGTGGGCTTAGTTGGCTTTCAATGATATTTCTGTCTTCATTGTCCAGTGAGTCGCTGTTGTCTTGTTGTTATTGTGATAATCAGCGTAAACTTCTTCCGTCTCTAGATGACATCTTGCCTATCTTTGCGTACCCCCACAAGTTGGGCAAATCTGTAACAGGAGGCTACATCTACAGAGGCTGTCAGATGCCCAACCTCAACGGACTCTACATCTTTGGGGATTTCATGAGTGGGTATGTGGTGCTGCTTTACTCTACACAGCCTGTCAGTCGCTACAGAGATTTAGTGTCCAGTTGCAACATCATGACAATATGCAGCCGAATTACAGTTTTTTACAATTGCTTACACACTAGAATGAAAAATATTACACAATTCCTGAAACTTGACGCACAAGGAGCAAAACCTCAGCCCAGAGTAGCACAACTGTAAGCACATTCTCAGTCTCACACTTTCTGCAAAACACTACACGCAGTGTTTTGCAAAGCACAAAGCATAATTCTCTGCATTAGACACATCATTGAGAACTGAAACACTGTGTGTGTTAATGGCTGAACACGGACACTGAAACGCCACACTCAATTAGCAATAACTCGAGCTCAGAATGCTCATTGAAGACACATGGAACTAATCAGAACACATGGAAATCAGAGCTTGCATGCTGTAAATACAAGTCAGGTTTGTTCTTTGGTGTACAATAGTGGACAATACTTCCTCCGATATTTGGCCAGGTTGCAATGTTGACGAGGTGCTGTGGCCAGCTCCACACAATGAACAGTAATTGCAATACTGTATGCTACTGTACTGTATTTTGTTTGTTTTAATTGTTTATGTCTCCTTCAGTTGAGTGTTGAGAATTGACTGATTTTGTTTCCCCATTACATTTGCGTTCATTTTTAAAGCATGCTGTAAGTGAAAATGACATATAGCAATAGTGTTTTTATACTTAGCAAATATCATTGTGTTCAAAGTGCAGTTGGCGGTGGAAGTATCTACTTATTTGGTGTTTATGTGTAAAGTTTTGATGCAAAAGTATCATTTTTAGAAGAGTTTATGTAGTTTTGAATGTAGTATTCACTTTTGCAAGAAATGTGAGGTGTTTTGTATTTTGTGTATCTCATTTTGGTTTTTGTGTGTGACATTTTTTCAAGAATGTATGGTAATAGATTTGCACATTTGTGCTCTTGTGCTGTTTGTGTCTGTTAGGCGTCTGATGGCTTTGAAGGAGAATGTCACCAGTGGTGAATGGCAGTACAATGAGATCTGCATGGGGACAGACCAGACCTGCAGATTCCCCAAACTCATCAACAGCTACTACAAATACATCATCTCTTTTGCTGAGGATGAAGCAGGTGATAACTCTGTGTGTGTGTGTGTGTGTTGTATTTTTACTTACTTGATTTACTTGTGTGTTACCACCAAGCATCAAATGGTTTATTTATGTGGCAAAAAGGAGAGAAAACCTGACCACATGCAAAGAGGCGGTCATTGTAAGTCAATGATTTTGCAAACAAATGAGGTCATTGAGTTGTGGGACAGTTGGCTTTTCTTTAACTGATAATCATGTAAAGTTAAGTGATATAGTTAAAAGTTTTTTTTTCATTAGAGCATATTTCTTTATATTTATCAGGTACTACTTAAATGTCTCTGAGGTCCTAGTAGAGGGTTACATTTGACCTTCATTCTGCTTTAAATGGAAGAAACTGCTGATTCACTCAGGAGAGTATTGCACTCATGCTGCTGGCCTTAAACTAACTCTCTCCTCCCTCTGAAAGTGCCTGAAAGTGGAGACTTAAGTTGAAAAGTTCAGGCAAAGGCCAAATTCCTTCTCTGTGAGCTATTTTGCTTTTGCTTTTCCAATTACTGTAAATATCTCTCTGGCTCCCTATTCCTTCCCTTCCCCTGCTGTTCACTATCCCTCTCTCTTGCCAAACTTCCTCTTTCTGTTTTGACAATGAGCCTCTTATCACTATCTTCCTCTTTCTGCCTTTTTCTCTTGCTTTTCTCTTTTCCAGGTGAACTGTACTTTTTAGCCACAGCGGTCCCAAGCGCCACAGCAAGAGCAGGAGTCATCTATAAGATAGTGGACCCCTCCAGGTACCCAACCTTGACAACGCATCACTTAAGCAACAAATGCACGTTTACAATTTACTTACAGGGGCAGCAGTGCGGAGGTCAGAAAATGGTTGTTGGTCATATGCCGATTCATACAAAGGCCTACACCCCAATGCAGCGTGCAATTATTTATGGTATCGATTAGTCAGACTGCTACGGTGGCTATGCTCAGATTTATCTTACAGGCTGAAATTAGCTCTACTACGAGTTCACTGAGTAACAAACTACTTTACAGTCATCTCTGAGGGACCAAACATGCACATGTGGATAGCTGAACAGACTGAATAAAATAATACATTCCTTGGTTTTTATCGCCGTGTTGAAGTTACCTTGTCAAGAAAGAATATTATTTCTTATTCGATTAACTTTTGGCATTAGGAAATGGTGTGTGCCGGTCTAAGACGAGTGGCATATCACTGTAGAGATCACTTCCACTCCAGCAATCGGCATATGCCGCTGAACCACTTACAGCCACTTTTCAATCTCACCATCACTCTACACGGGTTATGTTGGGTGGAGAAATTTAGAGCTTACTGATCAAACTGGCCTCTAAAATGACACATTATCAGGTGAGACAGCTTTGAAAGTTCCAAGTAAAGGAAACATTGGCTTCCAACACTTTTAACTCAAGTGGACCCACCAGTCTCATCCTATTCAGTGATGATATGTAAGCTTTCAATGAAATTTCTTTAAGATGTCCAGACCTGCATATGGAATATCACCTGATTTTGTTTTAACAGCACAGCATGGAGTTTACTCTGTCAATGCTTACTGAAAATTAGTGTTTTTTATAAAATATGCCTAAAATATTGTCTGAACCTGGTTTTTCTGGGGTTTTTAAGCTCAGTTACAATATTGTTATTTGACAGGTCAGCCGATAACTACATGTTGGTCCAGATCACTTTGTTTTTTACATGAGCACATGACATAAACAAGCATTTATGATATGGTCCCCTTAAGTACTCTAAGAAGCTACACAAACCCAAGCATGTAATATGTCGCACATGTGTGCTCATTTCTTCTCTCCTGAACACACAGACGAGCACCGCCTGGCAAATGCAACATCAAGCCTTCACCTGTTAATGTCAAAGGGAAACTGATTCACTTCTACCCTAAAGAAGGTATAGGAAATCCTAAAATTTTAATGTTTTTTTTCTGGAACACTTCCTTGTTTCCTTCTGTTCTTCTGTTGTTTTTCTGTGTGATTTCCTATTTTGCTTTTGAAGTTGCTCCTTACAGAAACACCAGATTCTACCAAAACCTCTTCAGAGCTTTATCTGTTGTGTGCCTTGTCAATGTGCAACAAGTCTTTTGCATTTATTTCTTTTCTTCTTTGCAGAGTTTGTAATCAACAAGAAACCAACCACCACACCTGTACCTACCACAACCACGAGAAAAACTACAACTACAGCCAAAACACCACCAAGAAGAAAAACACCCATTATAATAGTTAAACCACCAATGCCGACAAGAAAAACTAAAAGAAAAATGACACTAGCACCACCAACGACAGCAGCGACAAAAACAAGAAAACCAACATTACAGACAACCAGAAAACCAACCATGAAACAAACACCACCACCAACAACACCACCAACTTTAAAAGCAACAACAATAAAGCCAACAACCGTTCCAACAACTGTCCAGATGGCAACAACACCTGCTGCAACCACACCCACTGGTAGGCCTACTGGTGCACCTGTCTACCAAACCAGCTCCACTGATTTTCCGACCACAAGGTTCCCTATTCACACAGTCACTAAGTCAACTGTTAGCACTAATGTTACAGACACCAGTAAACCAGTGCACACTTTGGTGCATGGAGAGGCCACCAGCACCAAACCAGGTGGTTTCTTCTACTGTGCCCCTTTTTTAATTTACATTTTAACATGCTACTAGCTAAACTAACATTTCTTAACACCCTTCAAACATAAATGGAAGAATCATACCATTTTAAATTACAAAACTTGAAATTGCTTAGCTTAGCACCAGTTTTCACAGTAGTCTTAGTTGCTTCAAGAGTCAGCTGCAGACTGTCGATTACAATGACTAAGCCTATTTTTAGATAAAATCATCCAAAATATTTAATAACTTTAATAGTTTGGCAGCTAAGTCCAAAGTTTGTTTACTGTAACTTTTTTTTCAAACCAATTTTTGGTCAGTATAGCAGTTTAAAATATTGTAGTGTAGAAGTTAATGTTGCTTCATACTAGTTTTACTGACAGGCAAAAAAATATTAAATAGTAAAACAAAGCTGCTTCACTGCAGTTTCTAGAATAGATTTGTTACCTTGCTGATGTCTTTTATCCAGAAGCCATAAGCAGTCAAGGATTTTATTTAATCTGTTTTCTTAAGATCTCAAGTTAAATATCTTGTTATCTCAGGATAACAAAGCCTGTTTACGAGATTATTTGTAAACTTTTAAAAATTAATCTAATTTATTTATTTATTTTAGAATCACTAGCCTTCCGCTTAACCTGGGCAACCTCCCCAATCAAATGTGACTATGAAGGATGAGGTTTGGTCACACTGGCTAAAACGGCACATTAAACATCATAAGCAGGTGGTTGTGAGCATTGTGGAATACAGGAAACAATGGAGCATGTATTTTTACATAGTCCAAGGTATCAACAAGAGAGACAGACACTTAGATATAACTAGACGACTAAGTATAAGAGAACTGTTGCATGCTGACTGATGGATGCCCTAAACACAAATGTAGCTAATTGTAATCAAGCTTATTTCCCTGTTAGTTTTGTGCTTTAGTCAGCGTGACGCGTCTTGTCTGATTGTGGAAAGAGCCTAAGATAGATAAATAAATAAATTTTCAAAAGTTAATACATTATCTAATTATCTCAAGAGAACAAGCTTTTGTTTTCCCAAGATAATGAGATAATTAACTCATGAACTCGAATAAACGAAGAAAAGAAAATATAAATATCCATGACTGCTTAGGGCTTCAATACTTTCTTGCTTGTTGAGTAAACAGAATAATCAGTTGCTTAAAAGTGAGGAGGCCGTGATGCCCTTGTTTTTGTTTTGTTTCTTCTTTTGTAGC
>JAQFJA010000024.1:13273847-13284560 GCA_029874485.1 Naso brachycentron
ATCTAGACATTGACCCTGCAGAAAAAATGGCTACTTCCTTTCCATTAGACATTTCCTCTGTGTTGCTGCATGTAAACTGTGCACAAGGCTGAGCTTGTGTGACCTGGAAAAGGTGTCATGCAAGGAGGTGTTTGAGCGCTGCTGTAAGTGAAGAGACGTTGGACCACAGAAACCACAACAAAAGTGTGCACTCAGGCCATAGAAAAAAAAAACCATGACACAGTAGCTCTTTAGCCAATGGTGGACAACAGTGGGTTTTTGTGGTGGGAGAACTCACCCTTGGACTGTCGACAAGTGGAAATGTAAAAAAAAAAAAGTTTGCTGTGGACAATGTATGTGTGTCTTGATGTATCCTGGTCTCATCACTACAACAACCATCAGGATGTGATCTAAACATGAGGTGACTGATCCCTCTGACATGGAGTACAACTTTTGAGGCCAGTGCTGTACTTTTCATTGATTTCCTGCCCAGAGTCGGATGAGAAGATGGACACCACTCCCATGCCTAACGCTAAATGTAAAGCTACCTACCACCAGCAGCTGGCTGACTTAGCCAAAAAAGAACTAACTGCTGTTTTACATGGTTCATGTGCTGGACTATTTCTTGGTTGGAACCTGTTGCCCAGAAACCAGGATGTCTGGTACATAAATACAAATCAGTGAACACAAACACATGGGGCAGACACCAAAAACATGAAAGTAAAAGTTTCTTCAGAGACAAGCAAAGGTCAAAACAAGGCAATAACAGAATGCTGGAACAGTAAGAAAGGAGCACGATGGATGATCTGGCAGGGAATGAGTGGAAATGAGTCAGTATATGTACTTTAAGTCTAATAGAAACAGGTGTGCAGGTAAGCGAGGGAAGTCAGGTGATGGCAGGTAAAGGAGCTACCACAGGGCTGCAGGACCTTGAACAGAAAAGTTAATATGTGGCAGGAAGAAAAGCAAACAGGAGAATGTGACTTAGCTGGCATTGCACGGATTAAAATAATGAGATACCACGTGGTAGTAAGATTAGAAGTGCTCATAGGATTTCCTCATTTATTTTTGACTTTTAGATTAAACCTGGCTTGTCGTTCCCCCATGTTTCAAGTCTTTGTGCTGAGCTAATTAGCTACAGTTGCCGCTGGCCGTATAGCTTCATATTTAGCATATAAATGGGCAAGTGATATCAATCAAGAAAGCCAAAAAGTGGGACTTTTCTTTTAATATTAAGCTATGCAGAAATCCATCTATGGCCGATACCAACCTTGAAAGACAATGGGCTTCTCTGAAAAGTGCAACTGTCGTCCAGGAAGCGTTCAAGGTTCATTTAAGTAAAATGAAGTGAATGACCTGTCTTCCACAAGTCTCTGATGTCAGTTGCTCAAACATTAACCATACAAACAAATGTTCACCTTCCACACATGGATGTTAGCGATCCCTTGTGGAGGCCCTGCAGCAACATGCAGCAGCTGCCATCAGGGCCAAAGCTGAAGCAATAAGACACTTAGAGTGTCTGTTTCTTTACTCATCGGCACAGTGAGAAAGACAGAAGAGGGCGTGTGAGGCCAAGTGTGCTTATGTACAGTACATTATGTCCCACACAGGGTTTTGATTTGATTTGAATAGCATTCTTTCCCCCCACTGGAACCTTACTCTCCTACGTACTGAGGGGCCTCACTTCCTCTTCTGAAAGCCTTTCCATTTCCTCTCTGTCTGAAGCAGAGCGATGCTGTAAAAGCAAAACTAGTCGGCTGAGACTCTAACCAGAGCATTTTTCAGGCAATTAAAAACAGATTTCTGCATGTGTTTAGGAGCCAGCAGACAGTCAGGTGAACTGTAACAGGTGTTCCCTACTATCAGGGTATCACTGTATCCCTCACTGACATGTTTCTGGCATCTTAACATGATGCTGTGAGTGGCTGAAAAACACACCTACCTTTGCCTTTATTCAGTTAAAACAGCCTGTCCAGCCAGACTTCTTCCTCCTGATGCAACACCATGTTAGCAAAATATTTAAAAACATGTCAGTGGGCTTAAAAGATTCCAACAGAGGTGGTTAGTGACCTTTTCAGTGCATGAAAATGTCACAGGAGTGTAAATTCTTCAGAGGGCCAACACGCAATAAGTTAATAAACTCCACACAAACTGAATCAGTGGATCTTAACAATTAAAAAAGAGGTGCATTAAGTTTTGGTCAGTGTTTGAATTCCATTTTAAATGGTTTAGTGTCACTTGAGTTCACCCACAACAGACCCGAGTGTGTGACATTGACGTTGGCTTCCTGCGTGAGACGAGGTCCGGTCATGTGAAGTGGAGCAGAAAGACGGAACAAAAACAATCTCACTAAATGTGGTGAAAATGGCTTGGAAAAATAACACTGCGAGGAGGAGCAGATCTCAAAAGCAGAAGTGCAGAAACTTCTGACATTTTTGACATACAAAAATTTGTTTGTGTATGTGTCTGTCTGCTTTCCATTAGATCCATTATGATTTTGAATGCGCAGTTTTCTGCTGTCATGGCTGAATTCTGGGAACTTTTTATTCATCTGTTTTCATTTACTATTCATAACCCAAATCACCTGTGAAGGGAATATTTGGGTCAGCTTCAGTTGTTCAGTATGAACAGTCTGCACTCTTCAAACCTAATCACTGATATTTGGAAAAAATAGAGCAGAAAACAGTCTTGAAAATAGAAGCACTACTGAAAATGTGCCTATTAAAATCATTTTTTGCTTGTTTCAGGACCAGAGGTTTTTACTGTAACCAGAAGTTTGGAGCAATATGAGCTGTTTTACTTACTTTATGTTTTGTGACTTCCATCCTGTCTGTAAATGTTTGTTTCACTAATGTGGTGCTGCCACCTGCTGCCCAGCGTAAGTACAACAGAGTCAGAGTCAGTGATGGAATCTATTTCAAATTTACCAGTGGAACGTACAGTTTGTACAGTGAGTCACACTTACTGGATTACTCATGTAGGTCACATTACATACACCACGCAAACACATAAACAGTATTAAATAAGTGGAAATTTCAGCAATGTTTTTCCTTTTTTAAATTATGCCTAAATGTCTCTGTTAAGACTCTGACTTTGTAACCTGATATCAGCTAAAATTATAAAAGGAGGAATATGCAGTATTAAAGTCTGAGTGTTTTAAACAGCACAAGATAGAAAGGCTCCAAAAGTGATGTAAATTCAGTCAGCTAAGATTTGACTGTATACATAGTGGGATTGAAGTACTTTCCAGTGCACTTTGGATTGTAAATTGTGTTTGAGGTGCAGATTAACTTCCTCTGTCAGCTTCCTCTGTTTAGGCTCTGATTTTTCAGAACTGCTCATGTAAAATCAGACCATGAACTACAAGTTCCTTGGTGTTTGATATCAAAATTAATCTTGAATAGTATGTAAATAAAATACATCAGTGACCATGTGGTGTTTTTATGAAATTTAAGCAGTGTGCGAAATACTCTGTGGCAATCAGAGAGTCTCCCCCTAAGTAGTGCTCAAGTGTTATGATGAAATCGTACAAAGAGCAGGCTACTCAGACAATGGACCAGCGGCAGCCAAACTGGCTTCCTCCCCTACATTTTTGGTTGTCACAGTTAAGCTTTAGAAGTAAATCCAAAGTTGGTTAGTTTGCCATGTTTAGTCCATGAGTGAGCCAATATCGAAGCAGAGAATGCAAAGGGTGCTAACTTTTGCAACAGCGCCACCCAGTGGAAGGCAGCATTACCAGAAACAATCAAGGAAACATCACAAAAATGTATCTATGTCTCTGAATAAAAGTTTTGCTACTATGAATTCTGGTAAACAAATATTATATGATATATATAATATATATGATATCCTATTTCAGACAATTTTATTGACAATTGCAAGCGAAAAATCCTTTTTTTAAGCTTTTTCTTGAGACACCCCAGAATTTTGCAGTTGAGGTTTTCAAGGGGACTGATCTGTCAGGTAAGGGGTCTCAGACCTCCCGAGACCCCCCAGATTTAGCACCTTGAATTTAAGCAAAACAAACACCTGGTTACTGTGATACAACTGGCTTTTAACATGTTGCTGGAATCATTTGCACCCAGCCTGAAGTAAAACATCGTGCAAGTCCGACAAAATCTCATTTTGCTTATTTCCCTCAACAGGGAATCCATTGTTTCAAAACTTCCATTCAAAATTTCTTGACGCACTAATGTGGCATGTTGATTTGGCCTTTTGCCGATCAGGCTCACATCATGTTCATAGATACAAATGATCTATAGTGACATCTTGAGGCCACCTGAGCCAATAACATGACAGTTACATCAATGATTGGATCCTTATCCTGTGATTTCTAATAAATTTTAAAACAACACTATGTATGCTCTGGAGAGAGATAGCTGATTGTTGACTGGTGGTTTAGACTGGTTGCTCCTTCCATGCTCTTAACCTAAAGCTTTAGTGTTCGATGACCTCAGAATGAGACTCATAAATTAACTACCTTTCTACAGAAGTTATGATGTTACTTTGCCAACTCTAACTCTTTGTACTTTGCTCAGTGGGTCCAAGTATGTGCTAATCACACAACTTGTATACGTCATTAAGTCCTGCTCTCTATTTGAGAAGGCAGGTTACTGGGCAAAGGTATCAGTATTACTCAGGGTCGCTTGAGATAATGAAGCCCTTATTTCCTCTGTGACAGAGTGACAGAGCCTCATATAGCAGCAGAGTTTCTGTTCTCTCTTTCACACACACACACACACACGCACACACACACACTTTATAGACAGTATACTTAACATCTTCTGATATTCGCCAACATCTAAGAAAACACACTGTGAGATCATGGTTACTGTAAACTAATTTAGGACATTTGAACAAAAAAGACCTCTCTCTCTCTTTCTCATACACACACACACACATACACACACACACAAATTGAGTATAAAAAAAAAAAAAACAAAACATGTCACTGAGCAGGCATGGCACAGCCACTGGGACAATAAATGGTTCATTTCTTACCTGAGCTGGCAGGCACGTCCTTCAGAGAAACAGTGCCACTAACGCAGAGAGGCACAATTCAGTGTATAATGTAATATTGAATCAATTTTTCTATTCCTCATAAGCACTTTCACTCCCCTGTAATTTCAAACATCCTTAGAAAACCACGCCACTTCCAATTCAGCTGGCAAATGTAATCCATCACAGCAGAGACATAGCCAGTAGAGATTTTCAGAGCTGCATCACAATTCGGACAAAATACTGAAACAAGGATTGTTTTTTCTTTTTTCACACATTCTCATCCCTGCCTGGGTATTTTACATTTATTTTGGGGGAAAGGTGCAATCTGAACGATTTTCAGTCCTGATGTCAATGTTGGGCTCTTTCCATCATTGTTGGACCAGCACAGCGGTAGAGCCCCTCTTGTGGTGAGGACAGGGGACTGGCAGCAGCGGGGCCAAATGGACTGATTTGTGCAGCAGTCCAGTGAAAAAGAAAGAAATAAGCCAACAAACGGTACTGTCTGTGGTCATGTTAGGACATGTTTGTCACATTTTCAAGCCAAGAGACAGTTTACTAACAAAGACCACACCATTTTGCACAGTATGGGACAAGTTTTATCAGGGATGGTAAAGGATTCAAAAAAGACTGGGTAAGAATTATGCTCTCAATCACACTGAGTAAACACACAAAGGCATAACTGAGATGGTGCCCATTTATATTTATATTTTATATATATAATTTTACGTATATTATGTCTATGGTCCGGCGGAGCAGCACCAGTGCGCATCACAAAGGGATCCTGTGTGAGCTGGCGGACGGCAGAGTACGCTGTCGTTCCGGAGCCTTTCCGCATCCAGTGTATTTTCGGGGTTAGTGTCTGCAGCCCAGCAGTACTTTGAGCGGAATGTTAACTAACTAGCAAATGCTAACATTAGCTAAATAGCATGGTCACAAAAAATCTCAATTGTTTCTCAGGTACTTCGTCATAAACCAAAGTACAATGTAGATTTAAATGTCAACTTGATGATGTCAGAGGAAATGTTAGATGATCACCAAATATCTGACGATACAAAGTCATAATCAGTCGATTTAAAACTTATATTTCAGTCTGAATGAACACGGTGGACAGACCATCCAAGTGACAGACTATGTTCCTAGTGTGGTAATAAATAAATACTTCACAATGTTTTGTCACCAAGACTGTAAGTTTCAAATGTTTTAGCTTTAGTTTATTTTATTTTGACAAGGACACAACAATAGCACCACAGGCACTGTGTTTACTGTGTGTAGCATAGTGCTAATTTGCAACACCTATCACAGGAGGCCTTTCAACGTAAGGTTGAAATAGAAAAAACAGAAGATTGACTTGAAGATGAAGTAAAAAAAATAAAGAGAAAGAAAGAGAATACTACTTTTACTAGGCAGCGTAGAGGCAACCCGTGTAGGAGGGATTTCCATAAAACAGCCATCATGGATTGATTCCTCCTTCAAGAAAAAAATCATTTATCTCATTTATGAATTCCGAACATTGGCATGACACAATACAAATATCACATATTAAGCACTGAGGAGTGATATTCAATGTCCAGTACAAAACCACAGAGTGGTGAGAGAATGCAAAAAACCCATTCAGTAAATTATCTCCTTTTTTTATACTTTTTATTGTATATATGCCTGGTTTAAGACGGGAAGTGAGCCCCTCTGTTCTTTATTCCTTTCTCATTGACATACGTAGTCATGTGGATGTGAAGTTATTTGGAGAAAAAATTTGGAAAAGCAAACAGACTGACCAAACAAACATGATTGGACTGAGAGCAGCCTGAGAGTTCATGTTTGGATTTGCAATTAGCTCTGCCACATAAAGGGTTTAAAAGGCAAATATGCTTCCCCACATAGGGGATCTGAGTCATTGCTACAACACGCACGTCTGTGTTCTGACCTTCTAAGTGAAACTGAAATCTCTCAGGCAGTTTTGCAGGTGTTTGTGTGTGTGTTTGTCTGTGTGGGTGTGTACTTTTCAATCTTATATTCTACCCACTCGCTGGCCAGCGTCTTTCCAAGACTTTGAATGTTGGTGATACGCTGGGGGGCACAGAAAGTTGTTTCAACTCCACCATTTTCAGAGCACCATCCCTTCGCGAACAAACACACATACACACTCAGATCTGAGAATGTATGAATCAGACGTGAGAGATGCACTTACATAACCTCCTCACCACACATTCACATTTGAACTATTACACAATTTCACAAGTGTCCTCTGTAAACATCCAGAAGTCGACTGGAAAAATCCCAGAACTGTGTCTATCAGACAACCAGGCAGCGGAGGGCGAGTGCGGACATGCGGGAGAGTGCAAGGGAGTGACGAGTGTCAAAGGCTGTAAACTTAATTACACATACATACACCCGTTGTATGGGTGTCAGCTAGATGAATGACCAAGATACACAAGAATGTCACCTGGGACTCAGCTGTGAGTGGGTTTTAGAATTCACCATGCACTCTCAACATTTAGCTGTTATGACTTTCTGTACAATATAGAGCTACTCTACCATCAAACAGTGCAGTTAAATGTATTAAACATAACAAAAAATAAGTTATTTCTACATTTATTTGTAGCTGGAAGTCTATGCTGTATCATTTAGATCTCGATCTCTTCTTCACTATTTAGATCTTTTCTTTAATAATTCACTTCTTTAAACGTAATGTGACGATTTCACTGAGTTCTGAAAGTGATTGGAAAGTTCCAGAGGTGAAGACAGTATCAAATACTTAAGTAGAAGTATGAAAATATTGTCAGGAAAATGTACTTAAAGCTGCAGTTGGTAGGCATCAATACCTTTTGGTGTCCTATTTGGAAAAAATGTCATAATACTCATAGACAGTAAGTGACTTGGTATCGTCAAATCTCTGTTTCCCCATGCCTCTGTATTCTGTCGTTCCTGTTCTCTTTGCCCGAACAGTGGCGCTCTTAGTACTCTCTGTCCTGATTGGCAGGTCTATGCTGCGCTTCTTATCGATAGGTGACATTGATACCTGCTGCTAAGATATTTTTTTGTAATTTGTAAAAACCAAGAGCCTAAAGTGACACTGTCGAAAAGCTTGCTTTGTGCAAACAATTGTCCAAATCTCATAGTTATTAAAAATAAATATATATTTTTCTAACAATTGGAAGGAATTCTACACAAAGCTGGAGTCATGAAATGTTTTCACATGAAAAGTGACTTAAATAGTTATTAAAATAGTTGTCATACTTTTCTTTTCTCAATTGACTAATTGATTATTTAACTAATTGTGTCAACTTAACTTAAGTACCATATTTAAATCAACAAAATTGGTAACATTTCACCACTGGTGAGTCCCCAGCAAGACTGTAATGTAAACCGACACAAAAGACTTAAGAAATATAATTGCAACTCTCATCATGTGCTGTGGTCAAATAACAAGTATGTGCAAAGTATCTTAAGCTCTCCGATCTCAACACGCTCATGACAATAAATGAACACATTTGCTCTGCAGCGATTACTTTGTTCATTGAGGCAAATTTATTGCTTTGTTCAAAAGCTCTTTGTTCCAGACACAATGTTCAATGAGTAACTTCACTTAACAAAAGAGATCCCAAGAGAACTTAGACTTATGTAGCAGCCTCCACCCCGTCATAAATAAATAACTTTATCAGGAGAAGCCAGACGCTTTACTTGTTCAGCTTCACAGCGGGAGACTGTGGAATATAGGGCAGGAACTGAGTCCGGAGCCTGAGTAGTTCAGCTGGTCAACAAGGCACTTGTACATATTTAACCTCAGTGTCCACATTTCTTCATTTTTACAGTATATACTGAAGTACTTCAGCATATACTGACAGGCAGTAAATGCTGTTTGAGTGTTAGTTTATGTCTTAAGAGCCTTCTAAAATGTTTTCTCTATTTTTTTTTAAAATTCCTCATTGTACCTAATGCTAGCATTAGACAACACAGTATTTTGTCTGCTAATGCTGGGGTAGGCAGTGTGTCTTTGGTGTCATTGGACAAAGATTTCATAATAACCTTTCAGGCTATTGTAATTCAGGTGGATTTTAAAGAACACTAGATTTCTGCACCTCTCATTGGCTCTGTAATCAGACTTTAGAAAATGAGGACCATAATGTACATTTTTTTGGCCAATCACAGGTCATTTGACAGAGCACATGTTCTTATTGGCTGCTCTACACTGCCCTTATCAGAAGGTGATGGCAATGAGCTGATTGACTATTGAAACAAGTGACGTGCCTTACGTTCTAAAACTGGCCCCTGGTGATTTGACAAGCTGAGTTGCAGGCGACACTGTTAGCCGGCTTGTATCAAGCTTAGACAGAACAGTTTACACCGCTGCAACTTTCCATGCAACCTTTTCTTCCGGTTGTGAAACTTTGGTGTAAAATGGCCTCAAAAGACAGCGACAACAAACAAAATAAAACGCAAGCTGGAGCAAAAACAGGGAAGGGAGGGTGCAGCGGATTTGCTTTCTTCGGAGTCTCATGCTACAACCGGCTTAATTTTCAGACGTAGCCTACCCCAGCTTTAAGATGATCACTGTGTCAGATTGGGCGATACACAGTCTTTTGGCCTTAAAAAAACCAAGACAGTGGGCCTTCAAGCCAAAAAGACTTTTAAATGGCATTCCAGGGACACATTGGTGACGAAGAGTGTGGGGAATCAATTTGTACGATACTGGCAATCTTGTGTTTGTAAAAGCCTACAAGTTAGAAATAACCACTTTGACCTTTTTCTGTTTTTCATGTCCATTTGGCAGCTCGAAGGGAAAAGCAGTATCTGTGATGTCGAGGCTGAACAAAAATATTGTAATGAGGTGGAGAGTAGGAAGAGTTTTGGTAAAATCAGCAAGCAGCAATCACTATTGTTGAGTTTGCGCAACCTCCAATCAGACAAAAAACATTTTTCAATTCGTAGAAAATCACTTCCCATTAACGCTACTGAGCTACACAAAGGAAGCAATGGGATTAGATATAAATACTTTAGCCTGTTGGGGTTTGTAATTTTCATAGAGAAGTAGAGTGTTTTCCAGTTTTGTTTTTGAACCCAACTCCCTACAACCATTACAAGAAAAGCATCTAATGGCATTTTCAAAATTATAAAACCCCACAAAATAGAGGGAAGTTACACAGGGACTTTGAATCCAATCATTTGTCAGTCTGTGCAGCTGGTGCTTGAAGAAACTGTCTAGGGTTTTGTTCGCTGCCATCCACCCTCAACCTCAAGACTATGTACCAGCACCACCCTCACATCTCCATCTACTCTCCCTACTGAAATGATGCCAGCATCACCCCTTGAAACCCTTCCTTCAGGGCTTTTACTCATCTATGCTGGTGTGTGGGATGCTCGAGGGACAATGGGCCATAAATATTCTTCCCCAGCTCATTGAAAAAGTGCAACTAGTGGCTCATAATAAACAAACATCAGCACAAAAAAACACCAAATTATCATATCTTTTATAATTTTCTTCCTTTTTCTGTACCAACATGTTTTGTGGCCGTCAACTTCCACGTTATGCTTGCTTGTATTTTGTCACGGTTAATTTCTCGTTTTAATATTTCTCTCTGCATAGTGGCTTACTGTTTTGTCAAAGATTAGGAAAGTCTCCCTTTGGGCAGATTCAATCTATGTTTTCATCAATCTGAACGGCTCAATATATGTTAGCAGCATTGCAGTTACGTAAAATCAACCTTCCCCTAGGACTACAGCTCGGCATTAGTGTGA
>JAQFJA010000024.1:13314281-13334362 GCA_029874485.1 Naso brachycentron
GAGCCTGAACTGCTGATGTGACATGTGTTTATGTGTGTTACAGCACCATAGCGTGCGTGTTCCAGCTCAACAATCTCATGAAGATTCTTCCATACACCAAGCAATCATATCGCTGGCTTAATGGACCTCTTGGGAATCACACACAACACGCAGCGAGGCACGTTGTGATTACTCTTCATGATAGCTCTAATGAAGCTTCTCTGCTGATTTGCAGATTTCAGGGTCAGGGTGATGCCTGTGTGTGTGCGTGTTTGTGCCTGTGCGCATGTGTTTGGCTGCATCTGTGGATCCTGCTTAAAAGAGCGCCGTGATCCGGACAGCCAATTAAAACAATCTGCAACAAAAATAGCACACATTTACCATGAACGTTATAGAGACAATGTATGTTTTTCTCCCCCTCTCTCCTTTCAATATTCTGTTTTTAACAAGAGGATTCCACCGAGGCTGGAAACTCCTTTGCAAGACATCCTTGTGTGAGAATAAATGAATAAAAAGTAGTCAGACGGATAAAAATAAATCACGTAAAGAGAACAATACTTTACAACAGAGTAGTTAGAATAGCGTTTTCACAGGAAACCACTTTATTGAAAAATTCAGACATGTTAATCTCACTGCTGCAGGAAGCTGATATGTTACTCCTGGATAACAAAACAGCTGAATGGATTACAGCCAGTGTGATCAACTGTTGCCAAATTGTAACAGATATTCAATGGTAGTTTTTCTAATGTGAATCCAGGGAAAATGAACGTGCATCTACAGTTTTCTGTAGCGTTCCCTGTAAGTTGCGCAACAGTAAGTTTCAGTAATTAGCAAAATTTTTACACAAAAGCAAAGACTACAAGCTTCATTTTTTTATTTAACATAAAAAAGCTCAAATCAAAACAAATGACAGAAATGACTCAGGCATTGCGTAAAAGCTGGGGTTGACAGTTTACTTTTGGTGTCATTTGGCAGAAATTCCATAATAACCTTTCAGTATATTGTAATTCAGCTGGTCCCACAAAGTCTTCTGCACCTCTCCCCTGCTCTGTTAGAAAATGAATACAGTAGCAGACACTTTATGACCAGTCGCGTGTCATTTCAGGAAGTGCAGTTCCTATTGGTCGCCCTACAAAGGCAGAGGCACGTTCAAGTCCCCACAGCTGGTTAAAGTCTGACACAGTGGCGACAACCCAGAAGGAAAAATTGCTCTTACATCTTTAGCAAAAATTGCATACATGACAAACAATCCAAAAAAAGGAGGACAGACGTATCGAGACGATCATCTAAAGAGAAAACGACAACAAATGTGATAAAAGACGAGCCAGGCGAATGGTTGGAGCGATGGAGGAAAAACAGGGAGGTGAGGAGGCGCTTGAGGAGTTGCTTCCTTAGAAGTCTCATGCTACAGATTTCCAGATGTTGCCTACCTCAGCTTTAATGTCTCAATTTTCAAATAGTGGGGCAAACAGTGTTTAACTTGCTTTGGAGAATGGGAAGAACAGTCAAAGGACAAGGTCAGCTCCATCCTGGGTTGTTGTTTTGTTTTGTATTTTCCACAGGTTTGTTGACAACTTATAAACTTTACAAAATGTTCTCTCTCTGTGCCATCATCAGCAACTGGACTAGAAACACACACCAGCCTTCAGACAGCCAACTCTGCCTTGAGGCTGTGACACCTGGAGTGGACTCTGGCCTGCACACAGAGAGAGCACAGAATTAAAGAGACCACCATGAGTGTTTGTTTCATGTGATTTAAGCAGAGCACAGAGTGGAGGCACTCTCAGAAACAATGGCAATCAGCACCTGCATCATGCCACTGGCAGCAAACATAAAATCCCTCCACATCTCTCTCACACACACACACACACACACATACACACACACACACAACAACTCCCAATCAGTGCCAGTTATTGTGAAGATGTTGATCCAGGTCTACCCTGTTACATCAAGTGTGCTGGAGTAAATATAACATGACATGTGAAGCTATGCCTACGCTGGAGTCAGAAAAAAATCACATCTTAAAAAGTTTTATTTGGAAGAGACCTTACAATGAAACAGAAATAAAACTCTAAAGTCCTCAAATAGTAATATCTAAGAAAAGTGGAATATTTTATAAGAAATTGGTAGATTTGGAATGATCAGCGGTGCGAAAGTGGGACCAGTAAAAGCCCTCAGAGAATATACAGTAATTGAGGACTGGCGGTTCCTATTATCTTGAAAGCGCAACAGCCAATAAGAAAACTCCAACACTCGATCAGTTGAGGGTGCAACTTTACCACTTTGTCCCCTGCTTGGTCTGTGCTGCAGTTACAAATGTTAAAACTTTAATATTAACTTTAATATGCATGAAGAACTGAACAAAAATCTCCCAACACACCATTGCATATACTGTAGGGTATGGCATAATTTTTGAGTAGTAGAAGTAGATTAATTGATATAAAATGACACCACTGCTGTCCAAAGCAAGAAATACTGTTACTTCCCTAATTTCTTTCTGTAAAAACACATCTTCTCTGAGACTTTATTGCTTAAAATCTTGCCTGTATTTGACTGTTGTGGGATTGCGTCTGCCTTTGTTATTCTACTTTGTATCTGTCCTCACAAGGTACCTTTCTCCCCCTCTCTCTGTTCCTCTCTCATGTTGATGACCTAGATTTCAAGTCACCGTGTTTTGCTGCAGTCCTTTTCTCCTGACATACACATTCATACAGAGCAACACACACCCTCACCTAGTATACATGTTTTATTAATCCCTGAGCCGAGTTAAGGTTGATGCAAGGCAACAAAAGAACCCCATCACAGCGACAAACATAGAAACTTAGAACAGTGACGCAAAAATGCAAACTTTGGCACACTTCTGTGTGCTATACACTGAGATATGCAACCCTACTGCATGTGCATTCACTTGCATAACACACACTTCACAAGCTCAAGGCCCCATCAATATCTTATGCATCTTACCATCATTAAAAACATCTCTTAGCAGATTTCAGCAAGTGTACTTTTGTTCCATCATGAGCATATTTAACTGCTGCAGAATGTGTAGAGTGTATATGTTTGTATATGTGCTTGAATTGACACTTTCATGGATAAGTCAAAACAAAAACAAAACACAAAACAAACCTGTCAGTTTTTATTATTTTTTTTTTTAGAAAGTAGACTAATTCACAGATCAATTTAATTACATCTGTATCAACAAAAGGCAACAGAAATTGAGGTTTTGCACACATTTTTACTACAAATTTAAATAACAACTGAATTTTAAGTCGTTGTTTTTGTTTATTAGGAAAAAAAAAAGACTGCAGGCAGCAAAGTATAGGTTGTATTACTTAAACGCATACATGCAAACTTACAATTACTTACTATCTTAAAATCAAGGAAAAACACACTCACTATTCAAAATACCACAGTCTGCCACTTCAATGAAAATCCTTTTTTCAAATGAGTGAAACAGCGCCCCCCTAGCTTGCAACGGCTGTTTCTGGTTAGTCTTTGTGGTCGAAGGTGGCATTGCATCTTGTCGAGGCAATTTTTATCAGGAAGTCACAGGTGAAGTTAATTAACGAACAATTATCGATTGACGTTAGTTACATGTGGCAGCTGTCAAGCTTCTGGAAGAAACTCTGAAGTAATGGGAAGTTAGTCATAGCAGGAAGTCATAATAAGAACAAATAAGTTATCAAACGTTACCTAACGTTTTTTGTTTTATTTTTACATGTAAACACGTTACGTTAGCCAGCAGTGACAGAGAGAGAGATGACGATTTTAATTTGCAAACTAACAAAATGACCCACACAGAAGTGCAGTGGAATATCATGGACATGGACTACTTCTTCATCATACAAGAGCGGGGAGTGAACGTCTAAAAAGTAAGTCAGATACAGTCCCTGTCTGTCTGTCTGTCTGTCTGTTTCTGTTTAGACTAACTTAACCTGTTCTGTGTCTTTGCTGGCTGGTTTCTTTCTCATGGTTAAATGTCCCGCTGTGGCATCATGTGTGGATTTAACTCTTATGGCGTGTGCCTTGTTTGTGTGGATAGTCAAACTGTCGTTGCAAGCTGTGCAATTTAATTTTGCATTTACTGGTTATTCAGTCACCTGTGATTGCTGTGTGATTTGTGGTGCTTCTGCGAACTTCTTCACCCTTGTTTTATTTAAACTGTGCTAAAATGAGCTAGTGTCAATGTTTGGTTAGTACTGTATACTATTCAGTGTATGGTTTTAATGGCTGGCATGTGTTGGTGAGCTGTGTTTGATTTCGTACATGGATACATTTTTGGATTTTTAGATGTGTGAGTGTTATTTTTACATCTTTTCAGCATTCAGTGCTGATCTGTACCTATATGAAAGGATACGCATTTTGGTATTTTTAAATGCTAATAAGACGTGAACCTCATCTATGATATATGCATTGTTTTTTTTTTCAAAATAAATCTCTCTTTTTAATGACATTCTAAAATTTGCTCAGTGAATGTCATAGTTTTTTATTTGTTTGTTTGTTTTTTTTAAATTACACCTCAGAGAAGTGAATCTGAATGTATTGACTTTGTTGGTAAAATGACACATTGTCCTCCTCTGTACCGTGAAATGTCCCTGAATCTCTCCACTGCTAAAATTTGCTTTTTGTTTACAAGTTAATGGCCATTTCTGAAAGCAAAACAGCTCCGTTGGCTTTAGTGAGGGGCCAAATGCTACTCTTAAAGGGTTAGTTTGATCAGCTGTTCGTTTGTTTCTGGGTTTATCTTTGTGCGGAGGGGATTCAGTGCCATAACCTATTAACTTTGGCTATCAGAAGTATTTAATAAACACATTAAGTAATTGGATATAATAAACATTAAGTCGACCTTGGAGCATCTCCCTTAAAAAGGGAAATGATAGCCAATTTGTAGTTCTGCAAAGCAGAGATTGACAACATTTACTTTCGTGCAATATTAAACAGATGAGGTGACTTTGTTGGTTCTAGAGCAGAGTTCACGTTTAGGTGTAAAACCTGGGGGACTCTGGGAAGTTGAGTTCAGTGCAATTCAGATTCAGGACAGATTTCACACTAAGGTGTGATTTGCAAGTCCTCTCTTTTGAGTTCCAAACACTAAAATGCACACGAATATGTGCATTTTACTTTATGCACATGTGTTTCGGTGCAATTGCGTCTGTGTGTTCATGTGTGTACGCTCCACTCTATTGGATAATCCCACTGTGTAAATGAATCCTTATTTAATATTGTATTTTGGCTGCTTCGGGCTATGTTTGTGAGTATCTGCATATTGTGCATGCAGCTGTTTATGTGTCAATGTGCATATCTGTGTGAAACACGGCTACATCAGCCAGCTTTAGCAGACAGAAACTATCATCTTGAAACACTAGATAATGAGCCTCATTCAAAAACTTGGCAAATTCAGATCACAGATGCCACCCTAATATGTTTCTAAAGGAAAATTTCGGTTTTCTGCACATTAAGCCTTATAATAGGATAGTATATATATATATAAGTATAATATGATATTCACGATCATATACAATGTTCTACAGCTTTATGACAAGCGGGCTAGTCCTGAGAGCTGGAGCTTGTTGCTGATGTCAGTGCTAGCGAAAAACAACGGAGGAGCATGGTCACTTAGACGTTAGTCGAAAAATACAAGAAATGCTTGTTTTGAAAAACGTGAAACTTGCCGAATGTTTAGTGATGTCCTCTCATGTGGACACTACAACACGAAGCTAAACACAGATATGTAACCTGCAAGTGGCTGTCTGTTTGTTTTGTAAAGCAGCTTAAAGAGCCGCTTTTGGGTCAAATATGACTGACCGTTACCCTCCACATACAAAGGTGCAGTTAGGTTAAGTTGTGGGTGTACTAACCTTGCCTGTTTAAAAACGTCTTTATTACTGTCATTGAAAAATAATTACATTAATTAATACAATTTGTTTACCTTGATAGACAGAGAGGGACCAAAGCTCTGTATACATAAGTGAAGTGAGGCTGTGGGTGTACCAACCTAGCCTGCTTAACAAAAAAAAATGTAATATACCGGTAATGTAATAATAATGTAATGTAATTTATTTTAAATTTAATCAAATTTAAATTCAGTAATTTTATAATGTTGTGGACAGTCCCTGTATTTGCTTTTCAGGCAAGAAAAATTATAATAATAATGGAAAAACAAACAATCAAAAAAAAAAAACATGTAATACAATCATCATCTCTGCATTTTTTCAGCAGTCAGTCCCTCGGTTCATGCCGCCCCAACACCAAGCCTCTGGTTCCACAGGAAACACTGTAAAAACCTAAAAGAATAACCAGATTGATTTCAGAAAAGACATTTGTGGTGGTTTATTTATGATTATTTGATTTATGTGTACCAGCTCCTCCTCATTGATCCAGCAGTACACTGTTTGGCTTTGTAAGTAGAGTGGAGAGCCAATTATGGCTCTAATGCTCTCATCTGTGCCCTTTTGTTTGAATCCTGTCCCAGCCTATTAGGCATTGCACTCATGATATTATGTTAAAAAGGTCAAATTTCTCTGCATGAAAGGTTGTGAAATTTTTTTGCACATCATGGGCTGTCGGTACCATAATTGCCGGAGTGTGGAGGAGTGTGGTAATGGTATGGCGTAACAGCTCATGACAGCTGCTTCAAGTTCAGTAATGCCAGACAATACAAAATGCAATTTCTGTTGATTTAATTTTGTTCCACTAAGTAAACTAAGGCAGTCTATTCAAATTCAAAAATGTCATCATTCATTCAAGCTTATGGTTTAAACTGTTGTGAACCCTGGATATTCTTGGTCATTCTATGTCACAGTATCTTATTATCAAACTGAACACACTGACAAATGGGTTTTGTTCCTGGGCTGCTTAAGGTCAGTTTTTAACTGTGCCAGCTTGCTGTCCATGTGTACAGTGGAAGGAGAGATGTGTTCGATGTTTTCATGGTGCCACTAGCATACTTGCCAACCCTCCTGATTTTTCCCAGACGAGTCACATTTTTCACTGCCCTCTCCTGGTGTTCTTACTTTCATTCATTTGGCCCCTGCCACATTACTGACTGGGGCTTAAGTTGCGAGCTAGCTAAGTTAGGTTAGGCTACCTTGCTAACATCCCAAACAAGGCCATGGTCAATGGGTTGAATTGAAACGTCATTGTTCATTTCACAAACCAGGCGCTAACTTACCGTCTGCTCAGCAGAGAGTTTTGTTGCTCCAGTTGCTCTCCACTGGTCTCCACAGCACGGCAGCAGCTCCCAGCAGCACAGAGTGAGTGATGGGTGTGTCTGTCTGAGAGACTCCTAACTGAGTGAGGAGTGGAGCCGGGGTGCACTCTCCTGGATAGATAGCACGAGAACATCATTTCTAAATAAAATCACGTTCTCTGTGCTTTTATTGGGAAAAATAAAAGTGTTGGCCGACCGGCGTCAACGAGTGCCACCTTATTTGCAGATATGCCAGTGCTAGTCAACCACATGCATATCGGCTGATGCCAATGTTGAGCTGATAAATCGGTGCATCTCTATCACATACTAATACTGCAGTTTATTCTGCTTGCTGCTTCGCTATTAGCTTTTCTTGGCAAGACCTGCCCCACTCTTAATGATTGAGTACGTTGTGCTTCTTGACGCGTCTCTCTCATGTGTCTTGCTATGCTTGTTGGAGGGAAACACAACTAACAAACAGGAGTGAGATATACACAAGATGACACATAAGAGAGACAGGAGGAAGCGGACTTCACTAAATGGCAGAAGGAGTCTGTTAGTTTATAAATACAGTTCTCTACTTGTAACAATAACACTGCTTACCTGCACATACAACTTGTCATTTTAATTAATTATTCCACACGTTCCAGAGAAAATCCACAGGTGTGTTGGAGACAGATTGCAACATCTCCCACACTTTCATAAAAAAATGTGAATCAATCAAAACTTCTTCTAACAAATAACTCCCTAATGACCATCCATTCCTGACAGTCCTTCCTTTAGTGTTTTCTTCAAAACAGCGGGTAGCCGTGGCAACAGGTGCGGGGATCATCTTCTTTGTAACAAAACTGGTTTAAGTACAGCCTGGAGATGATTGTAACTGTGATTACCTCCATGATAGATAACATGATAGGTAATCAGGGACATTATGTGGGTACGTTTGACAACTATGCATCCACAAACAAAGACTGCTATTTTTGAAAATTCCAATTTATATCTGGATCATCACCATGACTACATTTGTGTCAGAATATGAAGATTAAACTCTTTTTTTGGGTCAGCAGTCAATCTTGCATGTACAACTTTCATATCAGACTGAAATCACATATAAACATAATTTCTGGGAAAAAAAAAAGAACAACAAGGAAAAATGTTACAGTATTTTTTCATGTAATGACTCTGAGATGGAATTAAGTGCTTATGGTGGTTATAGTTGTCCAAGTTACTGTAGATTTTCACAAACAATTTGAAGAATTAATGTGGCTTAGTAATTTTCATGGGTACTCTTCCGACTTGATTTTTAAAATTTATTTAAAAAAAAAAAGACGAAATTTGACAATGACTGGAAAAAGTTTCACTGTGAGTCAGTGCTGTTTTCCAGTGTATCCTTTTAGTTCGGAGTTTGTAGTTCACTATTGTGGGATTCTTCATAGCCCTGCTCTTAAAGATAGATAGATAAATAAATAAATAAATAAATGATTTAGAAAATTGTGCACTGGCCTCAGGAATCAATTTCATAACTTTTCAAATTTGTAAAACTTTCATCTCTCACTACATGACAGAATAAGAGTGTTGCCAGATTTTGCGACCAGTAGTTTACAAAGACGCAACCTTCCAGCCCTGTGAAGATAAATAAAACACTTTTATTTATTGACCACTGAAAGGGATCAAGCGAGTACATATTGAGCTGCACCAGCTGAAATATTTTTCTCCTGTGTGATAAAAACACTTTTGCTTACAGTGGATCTTTGGCTTTGAAATATTGCTTTCAATATGTTTTAGAGCTGACAATATCTCTTGGATCCTGTTTGAAAGTAAGTCAGTGATGATTATTTTCTAGCTTGTATAAGACACTTTGAACTTGTAAAAAGCTCTGCAGTAAAAGCATGCAGAAACAAGTTGCAAAGTTGTGTAAAAAGGTGACTCTTGTGGACACTGCAGCTGTGGTCCTCTGTGAGCCCTTTGACGTCTGGGTTGCATCCGTGGAAAGCTTTGTCATCTCTATGGTGCAAAAATGGATGAAGGGATAAAATATCTACAAGAGATCAAAGCGAAGATCCTGTCAGCTCTGCACTCGTAACGGTCACATTGCACATCAGGACATAAGAGAGTAAGAAGTCCCTGGGGGGTGAGTGGGTTGGTGGATAGGAAGTGAGATCAGAAAACACAGATAGTAGAAAGACAGTAATATGAAATAAAAGCGAGAGGTAGCGATTACAAAGGATATCAAGTGAGATAAGAAGAAGATGGGTGTAGAGGAACAGGATGTCTGACAGAAACTATGACCTTGCAAAGATTGTGGTCAGATTCTCAGAGTTCACACGCTGGAGGCATACCAGGAAAAAAAGATGCTATTGACCAGCAACGTTTCACTTGATATGAAGGTTGAGAATTCTTTCGTCCTTGCTTTGTCTCATGACTTTTGACCCAAACCATTCCTGCTAACCAACAGATACACCAAAAACATATCCTTCCTGTAAGAGCTACGTTAATTGTATCATAAAAGCATAAAAAAACATGTATTTTTACAGCTTGCAGATGGTGGTGTGTCCTCCAAGAGTAGACCACAGGCTTGAAAAGAAAGGACTGGTGTCGTGTCCAGCTGCCTCATGAAGCCAGTGGACACATCAGAGCTGGATACGGTCGCTGCCTGTCAGCTTCGACACAATCAAATCTAAATGCCAGGTCAGGCTGACATTGGCTAACTGAGCTGAGCTCTCACTGTGTCTTATCATTCAGGCTAGAAATATAGCAGCGTGCAGAATGGATTATTGGCTTATCCTGGTGAAAATGTAATACTCTGAGCCAAGGGGAAATGTCTTCAGAAGTTTGTGTTCTCAATGTGCAGGACAATGAGTACCTCATCATTCTAATGATAAGGAACAGGAGTGGTTGTCAAAGTCAAAGTTTTTGTTGATCGTCATCAGTAACTTTCCACAAGACCTCAGAGTAGCCTATATTTCATGTAATAACATAATCAAGAGATGGGAGGCCGTATGTAAAATGCTGGCAAAATAGGAGGATTAATTCTCCAAAATGTTTCAAAAGAATGTAGAGTTCAAAGAGAAGGTAGGAGGGATCTGAGATGTTGAGATGAAAAGATTTCAGTTTATATCTTCCAAAGCCCTAGTTGTAAATAATTAATGATATTTAATTGGACAGACTTAAAAGACTTTCATTTTTTTTAATTGAGCATATGATACTAATTTTCAGATTTTCTATCATTATCTACATTAGGGGGAAAGAGCACTTGCCACAATCGTTTTCTATCTAGATGAGCGAAAGCAGAAGAGGATAGGTCAGATGAACACTACACATAGCTAAGAAGAGGTTTATTTAATTCAACTAATGGCTGAGGATTAAAAAAGGAGTACAATGACAGACTATCGTGCCGGTGACATGGACACTTCTGATCTGTGTTGAAGTCTTTAGGGCTCGTGTTTGTAAAGTCCTCTGAGGATAACGTTTGCTCTTACTATGATTGGCCAGTCTGGTGGTGAATTTGAGGATAATGGATTCATTTTGGTGCTAATTTTAATACGATCCTCCAATAAGTTTTCTCAAAGCCAGTAAGAAAAAAAAAACATGAAAGAAATGACAAGTTGAAGAAGAGTGTTAAGAGAGATTAAAAATAAGTGCTGTCCATACAGAGGGAAATTCTCGCTGTAGGTTCTGAGCTGTCATCCTCTCAGTTTGTCAAAAGCCTTGTTACTCCACAACTTCACTAGGACATGACTAAGTCTGTGGTGCATGAATCTTAAAAAGTTTCAAGACTTATAACTGATCTTTTATATATTTCGCTTTAGTGTAAGAAGTTTACTTGAGAATGCCTCATGCTTGTCTGTGATGATAATCAAGGAGACATCATGTAGGATTTCATAAATGATACTCTTGATGAACCTTGAGACCAAATCACTGTGGATGAAACATCTCAAGGCAAATCTGATATTCCTTGCTCATTAATTAAAAAAGTAATTGACAGTTTGGAAGAGGCTTGACCACTTTATCCTGATGTTCTTCAGGCTGTGCCAGTACTCTTGTGTTGGATCTAATTAGGTTGTTTAGAGAAGGTTCCCTATATTCTATGATCAGATGCTCGATTTACATTGGAGCAAAATCTGTAATGATAAAAGTTCTGTGTACTTTCCGTTCTGGGTCACATGAGATTAAGAATCAAATATGTCCATTTCTGTGTCATATCCAAGTGACAGATACAGGGCTGAAACACTGTCAGAGCAGTTTTTCCTGTGTTAATAGACAGTTAATAGACAGAGGCAAGAAAGGGAACTTAAAACCAAAACGGAAAAGAGTTTCTGCCTTTAGGCGAGAGCAGCAGAAAAATCTGGCCGCAAATGAGGAAGTGTTCAAATAAGCTGCTATAATCTTATAGAGAACTTCACTGACTGATTGGTTTGCTTGGCTCTCTGTAAAGGCTGAAGGTGCAGTCTGGAGCTAAATGGGTCAGTCTGTCTCAGGGATAGGGATGGGAATCGAGAACTTGTTGCAATGGAGAACTGGTTCCAAATTGTCTAATCCATCAAAATTGTATGATGGCATGTTTTCCTACATTTTCCTTTTCGAGCAAGTAAGTTTGCTATTGGGAAAGTGAAACAACCTGAGCAATTTACACCTCGTTTTTCTACTCTGTTGAGACTTTTTCAAACACTAGTGATTGGAATTGGAGCGATAAGAATATCGATATTTGCATTGGTACCAATAATTTCTACTACTCCCTACTGAGGGAGGGCTAAAAGTCTTTGGAGTCATATATTAGCTTAAGTAAGTCCAGGTTTGTTTATTTTTTACCTTTTTACAAGTGTGGTAACTTCACTACGTGATGCATGACCACGTGAATTTTCTGATACAAATGGATGCTTAGGCGCAGCTATGCTTTGAGCTACTTGTTAAAGGTAGAATGGTTATATACCAATGACGTGCAAGTAGGATGGTAAGTAGGATAAGGAGAGGATGACTGAATGAGCTGTATTTATTTATAAAAAAGTACTTCATCATGAGCAAAGTGTGATACACTGATACACATGATACACTGCTGCACGTATTCTTTCTTGGTAGCATCATTCTCCTTTCCCATCTTTATTTTTGCTCCCTGGCTCAGGTGAAAAAAACACTGGTGACACATGCATACGTCCGTGCGTCATAGCTCATTGTTGTTGATTTAGTTAAAACAAACCAATGTTCTGCATAGGGTGTTTTATTTTGAAAGTTGACCGGATTCGCCGCCGTTGTGTCTGTGACTTCCTGCGCGACTTTCTGTGCAGCTTGACGCAGCTAGTCTCTCCCTTGCTTCTTGTGGCTCCAGTCTATGTTTGCCGTTCTACGAGTGTGGATTAATTGTTCTGAGCCTCACACAACCTCTACAAAATAATTCATTTCACTATCAGAGTTTAATCCATGCACTTTGGCAAGTCCAGAGAAGTCTCACTATTATATTATTTTATCCACAGTCCACTTAGCAGAGCGCCAACCGTGAGGCAATCTCTGGATGGCTAAGGACGTTTTCATACCAGAACTGTTTGGTCCGGTTAAAACGGACTCTGGTGCAGATTCCTCATTTGGTCTGGTGCGAATACAGCAACTCGGATGTGGATCAAGACCTCCTTGAAAAGGAGGCCTCGGTCCACTTACAAAAGAGGTGTGGTTCCTTTGAACGATTGTGATTGTTTTTTTCTACAGTGATATTTAAGGCAATTTGTAACTAGTTTACTGTCATAAGATGTTTAAGAAATAATCTCTAGAATCTGTGCCCTATTGTGCACTTGAAAATGTTTCTGGTCGAGTGACGTTTCCGCACACGGAGCCCTGTTAATCTGCACAACTGACGAGTGAATATTAAATCCTTAATTACAAAGCATGTTGCCGTCACTTTTTCATGGATCTCCTCTGTTCTTCATGTGCTTGCTTGCTCACCAAACACTTTGCTCTGTGCACCATAAGTGGTGTGGTAATGTTATGGATACAGTTTGGATTGATATTAAAGATAAGCTAAGCTAAAATAATGTCAAATGGACATGATGCTGCATCGCACCAAGCACAGACACACAGACTTTTAAAAAGGAGATATTGTTTCAATAAAGGAGACGTTGCTTTTACATATATGTTTTTATGTTCACATACTTTCATGAATGTTTTTGTAATTCTAACTTTATTGCATAAAGAAAGCAAATTAAGCGTCATACGGCTCTGTGTCGCGCTGGAGAGACTCTGCACACAGCCAGTGATTAAATGACCAGAAATATGGCCTGTCCTTCCCTGGCACACATCTTTTACACAGCTTGCAGATAGGCTGTGTAGTGTCTTTAAACTCAGCTTTGGTGTCTGGGTAAAGCCCATAATATTCCCAAATAGGAGATTTGGCATTTTTCTTTGGCACCATGTCACGGTTGCTGTCGGCCATGCTGATGGTTAACTGTACGGATGTGCGTGCTGTGACGTAACTCCACCCACCACCTCTGGCGATTGGTTCGCCTATCGGTAATCTCCAGTGACCAGGATTGGATGATATGAAAATAGAGACGATTGTCCAACCCTACTAGCCAATCAGCCAGTGTTATGCCGAGTTTTGCCTGTCTGCCAAGAATTGCATGCAGGTTGTGGGAGTGCACCAACTAAAGCGGAAACTGCCAGTGTTATGACTTATCCCTTCTAGGGAGAAAAAATACCATCTACTTCGCCATCCTACGCACACCTCAAAACCTTTTAGGCCTGGTGGGAGGTCTCATTAGCCGGGGGGTGCGCCAGGCCTGTAACATTGTAGGGGAAACACTGGTCAAGTGTGTTTTATATGATGGGCCGGGTTAGCAGCCCAACACACGCATCTGCCCTGAATTTTCTACACCTGGATATTCTTCTAAAACTCTAACATTGCCTTGAATAACATTTAGTTTACTGTCAGCATCAGCCTGTCGGCAGCTCAAATCTCATTTTTGCTGATAGTATTTTCTGAATCTGTCACAATGTGTCATATTGTGTGATGTGACTCGGTGTGTTGCCTCATTACTGTGAGCTGCAGGAGCCTCCCACTCCCAAAAGCTCTAGTTTTCTGTCTCATAACCCCGGCTAGCTGGGACACACAGTCAATGAAAGTGAAAAGAGCTAATAAGCCAGTTCAGACAGAACAACGAAAATGAGTTTGTACCAGGGGGTCTGAAGTTGCATGTATATGTGCTGTATCTGTTTGTCTGCTTGGCTGTTGCTCCGTTCAGCCATGTGACATAGTGCTCAGAACTTTAAATGCAAACGAAACTTTTGGCATTTTATTCTTACCGCTGATTTTTATTTGTTAAGGGTCTGTGTTACCCCTATCAATTTATTTTATTATTTTTTCAATACAACATATTTTCTTCAGCATGCCACTTGACATGTCACATGAATTGTTCATCACTTTTAATCATTTTCAAATAAAAATTGTTTTGAAAGGTTATCAAACTCAATAAATAAACTGAAACAAAGCAAAAGTTATAAATGTCGTAAATGAACCTAGGCTGCAGTATGGAGCTGCCATTTCTGTCTTTTGGGTTTGTACAAGAATAGCTGATTTATGACTCAATTTACACTATAATTCATATGAGTCAGACAAATGTTAGGCCATGATGAATGCGTTTTACACCAACCTATTAATGCCAACACGGTGCTCCTTAATCAAGTCATTAATCAGCTTTGCTTTGGTTGAGTGTTCTGTTGGTCAGGCCTGTATGCACTTTACTATCAGATTTACTGACTGTATTTATGGCAATATAAGCAGGTATTATTGCAATGAGGCTATCATAAGGAATCAGGTGGACGAACACATGATATGATTTGCTCGGTCAAGCAGACACACTGCACTACAGTTTGAAACTCATCACACTCATCTTCAAAATAAATCACATTTTCTAATACTCTTGATGGCGGATGGTAAGTAATTTAACCAGTGGCAGTGTCAGTCTATGTAATGCAGTGCAAGGTAGGCACATCCCAAAATAAGGACTGCTAGATTGTCTGGTCAAGAAAATGCCATGATATGCTAGTAAATCAGTGACAAGCGAACATACAGCAACAATATGCATATTATTAGTTCAGGTTTTTTTCTCACTGAGCAGTAAGCAGATGTCCTACTGGGCCAGCTCACCTGTTCCAGGTCATGTTAATTGGCTCTGAGCAGAGAAAGCATGGCTGCTTTTTCACAGAGAGAGAGGAAAGAAGTGGAAATGACACTGCAGTTGTCTACTCCATGTGTTCACGAACAGGCCTCTGTTCTTGTAGATTGCCCCCTGGAATCAACAAGTCAGCAGGGTCAGCTTGAAGCTTGGTGGACCACATACTGTGACATGGTTGGCGACCCATTTAATTGCATCCCGTGCTCATGACCTCGTCTGGTACGTCCAGATTGTTATCATACCGTTTGATATTTTTGTCAGAGGCCTTGCAGTGTGAGCTGTAAAAGAGTCAAGCAGTCACTCAACAGAGAAGTTTACCAGAAGATCCTATTGCCTTCTCTCCTTCGCCCGCTGTGTATTTTCTGACAGGCAACAATTTAATAAAATGTGTGTTTTGTTAATAACTAATTATTCTCAAGAGGTGAGCAACACTATAACTCTGTTTGCTTCACTGATTTGCTCATTAGACTGCTCATCCATAATTCAGTTTAGTTTCCTATATACTATATTACTATAAAATGCAACTGTCAAACTTTAATGTGTAAGAAGCCAAAGTTCATAATGAATTTTGTTTTCATTCTTTTTACACACACGAGCAGCATAAACAAGTAAGCTGGGGTAATTTGTCACTGACATTGTAAAGTACACAAGGATGTTTTCTGTAATTGCTGTGGCATTTTGGACGGGAACCTCATTATCTAGCCAATCATGTTCAGTAAAGTTCAAGCAATTTTTAAACAGAAAGAAGATCAGAGTTATGTCATGTTTCACGCAGACAGCATTAAAATCATTGGAGAGCACAGACACAATAACAGGCTTAACTGATCTGTAATATTTTACATGTCAAATGATCTGTCAAAATACAGGACCACATGCTTGCTGTTTGTAAATTGTTTCAAGAGATGCAGTTGCAGAAATGCCTTCTGCCATCATTAGCCAATTTGCACGTGTCTGGCTATGTCTGCACTAAAATTTAAAAAAAAAAAAAAAAGACTAAGTCATGGCTGAACTAACAAAGCTCATTCGTGTTGAAGATTGAGCTGGGGCGAGCTGGAAATAAAGTTTTGGATATTCTCAAAAGGGGCGAGTAACAGCTGGTGCTACAAGGTGACAAGTAATGTACATCTATTCGTTGACACCTACTGTTGAGCTTATTGTGTTTCTGCACACTACAGGATATAAATTGTAAACCTCTCATTCAGGAGCATTTGGCCAAATAATCTTCTCCGACCAGCGCTGAATTTGAAAGAACCCTGTGGTTGTTAAAAGGGGCCAGTTGAACCCAGAATTTGCCTAATCTTAAGTTTCTTTAACAGCAAAGTCAAATTCTAAAAAACATTCATTGCGTCGTCATTAATCTAAATCCTGTCCCTTTTAGTTTACAATATTAGGCATGTCTCTCTTTCATCTGTCTGTCTGCTTGTTTAGTTGTCTGTCAGGGCCACCTGTCCCTTTCCCTTTTATTCTGCCTTTCTGTCTCCCTGACTGATAATTACCCATCTGAATAAATACATTTTTTGATGCCAGGTATAGACAGATCAGATGGTTAAATGTGGTAAGAAATAAAAATTACGTCATACCTTCTGGAGTACTTTTATTTGTAAAGGGACCATGTTTGTTGCCATTTGATGCACTGTACCAGAGTTAGCTTAAAGCTAATTAAACAACAACAGTCCAACTATACTTGAGACAAAGTGTGCACTAACTTTAACAGTGCAGCCAACTTTCAAAATTAAATATGAAATACTTATGCTTAATTACTCTGACCAACAAATTAAAACTAAAAGCAAATAGGCTGTATGGCACTTTTCTGCTTTTTGTACAGCTTTTACATTTCATTAATGTGGATGGTTTTCCAAAAACTCTAAACTTCATAATTACTCATCCACTTCTCAAAGCTGTTTTTAAATGAAATGTGTTGAAGCTGATTTACCTGTTTTTCTGTCTTACGCCATATGGCTGCAGAACCCATGTGATTTGTGTGCTTGAAGGAGTTGTGATCGACAGGATCTATTTTGGTTTAAAAGCAGAGATCATTATACCCTTGTTTACCTATTTTCCATTGTGATCAAAGTAGTCATCATCACAGACAAGTCAAGGTTTACCAAAGCATCTAACAGCCTTTTGTAGCGATCAATGGCCCACTGTTCAAGTTTTGTGGATAGTAAAGGTGCAACGACAAATAATAGACATGATGTTTTTACTTAAAAAAACCCATAAATAAATTAATAAATAAATAAATAAGAGTCTTGTTAAAGAGATCAATGGCAAATGGATCAAATGGTCTGTTTTAAGTGGTCAGCTATGATTCTGAACTTGACTGATGTTTAATAATCCTAAAAAATAAAAAGATTTGTTGTTACATGGAATTCAAAATCTATCCACCTCAAACCTTTGTTGAGTTAGATGAGTGAACTTATACAAAGGAAATCTGCCACAACAAGGTTGCATAATAAATATATGCAGCTTGGCTGAAACTTTAAATTGCTATTTCCACCCTTTTTCTCCTTTTGAAACACTCATTCCTCGCTCAGAATCCACAATTCCACTGAACAGCACATCTCAATGTTCTCCTTACAGCCTCATACTTGCTGCCTTCTGTGTTTCTTATGTGTGCTGAAATGCCTGCCCTACATTTGAAAATGCCACATCAACTCCATTGTTGTTTGTCAAATCCATTTGAAATTCAGTGGAAGCCAGCCCACCCACAGCCTGCACCCGCCTCTTTGAGCTCGGAGCGCCGTCAGAATGAGCTTTATAACGCAGGCTCTTTTGGAGAAGAGAATGGTGTGTTTCTGATTTTCTGTCTGGTTCAGTTCCCTTGTTGTGAACTGAGTTGACAGCTTGAATGCTGTTAAACTCTGCATGCCTGAGTTAAACCTTGCTGTAGACTGCCACTACACAGTGTTTTACTGTGCTCCCACGCAAGAACATGAACTATGTGGAAGCTTGAATCAAGGTCTAATGAAATCCACACAAACTCCTGTGTTGTTCTGTAAACCTGCAGGCAGGCACGCATAGTATGCTTTAATTGTGCATGCTAAAATTACAAAAACACATTGTAGGAATCAATAATAAGGAAATTTCTGAAATATACACTTTTTTTTTGCAAAGACTTTGGTGTAACGATAATCACTGCCCTCTTGTTTATACAAAAAATATGAAGCTAGCGAGTGGCTAGTTAGCCTAGCATCATTTGAAACTAGGCACTTTTACAGATGCTGTCTGCAAAAACTGCGAAGTGGTTTCCCTCCGTTTTCAGTCTCTGTGCTACGCTCTATTCTTTTTTATTATACAGACATGGAGTAGGTATCAGTGTTATCTCATTTCCAGCAAGAAAGATAATAAGCATATTTCCCCAAATATCAAAGCATTCCTTTTTTACCAGTCCAAAGGATTAAATGGAGGAAGGAAGAATTGGAGAAGTCATTTTATTTAAAGGCAACTGAGGCAACTGAGGTGGATTGTCATGTGAAACTGTCTGTAAGTGCTAATGTTAAAAGGCTTTTCAAACCCTATTACACTCCTCTCTAAATTCTCTTTATCTCTTTCTCCTGCTCTTCTTTCCCCTCCACTTTCAGTCTCAAGCCTCGCTTGCGCCGGCTCCTTTCCCTTGCCCCGCCTCTTTCCCCTCCCTTTCCCCCGCCGTCTTTCACTCTCACTTACACACAAAATCACATGCAGCGACATTCGGATTTCAGCTTTATCAAATGCTGAATTATTAAGTGAGCCAATTTTAAGGAGGTCTGCTCTGCATTGCTGTGAAAACACAATCTCCATTTCAGCCGCAAGTGTGAGAAGAGACACGAGCGAGTGAGCCAGAAAAGGAGAGAAGAGGGAAGGGAAATTAGGGCAGTGATTTGAAATTCCATTTATGAATAAAAAGAAAGTTTAGAAAGTTGTTCACTGGCATTAAACATTCAAGTCTGTGGGTTTTTGGCAGTGCTATATCACTGAGTGAGCATTACAGCATGCGTACATGTATGTGTTTTTGTGTCAGTGTCAATGGGAGCCAGTATCGCCTGTGTCTTTGTATGTTTATTTGTGTGTGTGTGTGTGTGTGTGTGTGTTTGTTTTGTGTGTTCAAGCTCCCATGAAGAGGTGTCACTGTACATCACTGCTCCAGTCCCTGACTCCAGTCCCTGACCTTTACTGTTTCATAGCATTTTATTGATTTACTCCATTTTTTGTCTTTGGGCCAACAATTTCAACTTTATTTATTTATTTTGTTGTGACAGCAAATAGTTTTGTCCTTGCTCTGTATTGGAGCAACAGTCCAAATTCTGCCAACATCAGCCAGTTAGGTGCTGCAGGGGCTCACCAGATTTATTTTACAGATAGAGACGTTTTAGCACTGTTTTTCACACTTTGACACTTTGTTGTTCATACTCTAGCTGCCACCACATACACTGTTTCAGACTATTTTAACTGAGGTGTAGTGTGCCAAATATATCAAAGACATATTTCATGAGCTCTCGGGATGCAGAAAATTCTTAAATGAACCCACTCACGCACATGCACATACACTGCAATCTAATTACTTACTTTTTGTTTGTGTGTATATACATAGCCTATATCTATCTATCTATCTATCTATCTATCTATATATCTATATCTATCTGTATATCTATCTATCTATATATCTCTCTCTCTCTATATATATATATATAATATATATAATATATATATTAGGGGTGGGCATCTAAAATTATTTCAATATTCGATTACTCTTATTATCTTATGAACGAGTGATC
>JAQFJA010000024.1:13347467-13360480 GCA_029874485.1 Naso brachycentron
GTTTACTGTTTGGTGCAATGATGTTTGGAATAAAGTTTGTTGGATATCCTGCCTCCATCTTTGCCGCACATACTTGATAATCACATTCAAAATATTATATATAGAGCGTTGGCCAACATATCAGGTATCAGAATTTTCTTACTCGCTAATATCATTATCGGCATCAGCCCCAAAAATCCCATATTGGTCAGGCCTAGTAAATAACCTATGACGAACTATGAAGTATGGACGTGTGTACACGTCAACATTGTTTCTCTCACCTGAGCCAGGGAGCAAAAATAAAGATGATGAGAGGGGGTGATGCTATGGTGAAATTTCTGTACCAAACTCGTATCACATGTGAGGTCTAAACCAAGGTGTGAACCGAACCGTGACTTTTGTGTACCGTCACCACCCCAGCTAGATCTGATGGCACTTCAAGTATTTTATACTGTTCTATTGTTCATTATTTCTATTAGTCTTGGTATCTTTTCAATGCTATTCTTTCTTGTCTGACGGTATTTGGGGAATAATGGTTTAATTTTTTTTATTCAGGAACTGTGCAGCAAATTTTGATGTAGCTGTGTGCAATGACAATAAAGTTATCTAATAAGTAGAACTACAACAACAGCTACTGCTACTCTGACAACTCCAAACAACAACTGTAATATAGTCAAACTTTGATATTGGGCAAGAGATCTGCACCATCTGCAATGCTGTCTTTGTTATGCACATCGGATGTCCCACACAGCTGTTTCTGGCATCCATCTAAATGATTGTATCCTGGCAAGGCCTCAGCCTGATGTCTGCAGGCAGCTGTTAGCTAGCGGTAGCTTCACAGCAGGTAGAATGGACTGAATAAAGTAGAATCAGCACATTGATCAGAGATTGACTAACCAGAGATAATGTGTTGTCAACAAACACAAACCAAGCATTCTGATGTTCTTAGATGAGAAAATTTAAATTCATGTGAGATTTCCAAAGCAAGCTGACCACTTAGACAGATGAAAATACCTGAAGACGCAATTAAACAAATAACTGCAGTTGGTGTGCATATAGTGCAACCATTTACATCAAATTTGACTCAAGAAGACTTAATGTTGCTAGCTATTATCTACATTACATCTTCCATCTGCTATCATGGAGGGTTAGAATTTTTGAAATATCCTCATTTGGAGGTGATGGAGATGTTTGTCTTCACTTTTAAAGAAATTTCATCCATTCACAGTTAATGCTTCAACACTTAATTAGAGAGAATTCTCAGTCAGTTGCAAAGGCCCAGTTTGGATAATGCCAGCAGCACCCTTGATATACAACTGTTTACTAAACTATATGGCATCATAAAGCTCAAGTAAACTACAGTTAAATAATAACAAATTTTACAGTCTTGATTTAAAAACACTTCTTTATTCAAGCAGTGAAGTTTTGTTGTGTTCCAATGCTCTGTCTTTTCCAGCAGCACCCTGCTCTGTATTTGTACAGGTATATATTCACACTTGGAAGCTGCCCAGTATAACCAGAAGCAGATCTGTCAGCCACTGAGCTGCTCTACTGGAGCAGCTGGATGTTAAATGCCTTGCTCAAGGGCACTTTAGCGAGCAGCAGCTTTTTCACGTCCTCCAGACAGATTTATCCTGATGGTCCTGCCTGGAGCAAATCTGCATCTTTCCATCCACAAGGAGCATTAGAGAAGTATTAGAGAAGCTGGAGAACGGCTGTAAAACCCGTGTGGATTTGTTTATTCCATAACTGGCACTTGAAACACTTGTGTTTTTCTAATGTTGGCTCTCAGGCAGCAATTGTTCTCCAGAAATGAATATACACCACTTTGGTATAATTGTTAAGTTCTACCAATGTTTCCAGGCAACACGAATTGAAGGTTACACAGTCATAAATGGCTTAGTGGATTTTGTTATTTTAAGTTCCCAGCAGTGGTGCCAGTGAAAGGGAAACTAGTTTTAGTGCTGACTGATTGAAACAGCAGCCAGGTGGAGTTGAAAGATGCGACCCAAGCTCGACCTGCCATATCAAGACCTTAGGGGAGCTTCAGAGACTGGCACAACTTCACTAATGATGTGTGAAATGTTTCATCTCTATCACATCCCACCCACCAACCCACACTATTACTCAGTTTCTTGTTGTCTCTCTTCCACTTTGTCCCTTCCTTGTCCTCTATATCTCTCACTCACTCCATTTTCCTTCTCGAAATTCTGTCCTCCCTCTCTTTTAGCCTCTCCCTGCGTCTCACCTCGTCTTCCATGCTGCCTCATTTCACACTGTGTTCCAGTTTGCAGTAACTTAATGACCCAGTGCTGCAGGTAGAAAGCAAAGGAATCTGGTTCTCTATTATCTACTACACCTCCAGGAGGGAGTCTAACTTATGTTTGCATGCTCTGCGTAAAGACAGAATGTGCGTAAGGGGGCATAGAGCAGGTTGATCTATTATCTGTCACACGGTGAGATATGAACTGATTTTGTGACAGTTTTGTGTGTGTGTGTGTGGATGGATTGTGCTGACAGGGATATTTCAGAATGTGTTGACATGCAAGGTAAATGAGAAGGAAAGGCATGATAAAAAAGGACTTTTACACTTGTATGTAGCAAGTATATGTGTTGGACTGTGTATTTGTATTTCTCATGAATGTGCGTATTCTGTACTTGCAAGCATTTTTGTACATGCACATCTGTAAGTGCTCTTCTTCGTCGTGACAGACCCTGAGTCATGAGTCACTGTTTAGCATGCTGGCACATAACTGAATGATGAATGGGTCTGCTGGCCAGTGTTCTGTGTGCGATTGGGTGATATAATACCAGTTGGATCTCTATCAACTGTGTTGTTTGTTGATCCAAGTACTTAGGTATGGTGTGGCTTATTGCCTGGTGTTTGTGTGTTAGTAGGTACTTGGGAAGAGCACACTGTTTATTGAGAGCTGCATTCATTTGGATTTTTGAAGTAACAACGGATCAAATGACTATTCAAGGTTTGTCACTCATAGTAACAAACCCATAGATGATTCCCTCCCAACAAGACTTGCAACAGTGTGTAACCGGTGTTTAGGCTTGGACACTGTCCAAAATTGAACATTCCAATATTGTTCAGCCCAAATATTTGATAGATGAAGTTGATGAAGTGCTGCATGCATGCCAACATCGTGCCAATTAACCTGTGATAACTTGTGATAACCTCCTCACCTTGTCCGACAGCCATGCCTGTTGCCTCTGCTGCTCATCAGCTGGGCATGCTTTAGCTTTTCCAAAGTAAAAGCCTCGAGATGCCTTCTCTTCCTTGTGAGAAATTACTTAAAATTCTTAGTAGCCTACCTTTTCTTAAAATGTTATTCGCCTTTTATTATTGTGAGAAAGATGAGTACTGAGAAGTCTGCATGTGTTTTAGCACTTCAAGTGCCGAAAGCTAAAAGGCTCCTAGATAAAGATAGAGACTATATTGACCTCCCAAAGCAGCTTATCGGCACCTCTGCTAAAAATAAATGAAGCTGATTGGCGGGCACAGGTCCATAGGGTTTATACTGCCGCCAGTGGCTTGTTGCCTGCTGAGAAGCGTATTCATCATATCTCCTTTGTTATATCTCTGCATTAGTCATATCCCCTTTGGTGCTATTATGTAATCCCCTTCAGACTATCCTGCCATCCCCAAAGTAACCCAGCCTCCTGGCCTAAACTTAATAGTGTTACCAGGGGCTTGTCCTGTTGGCTATTACTACATTACTTATAATCTCTTTAACATTAATGCATGACCAAGTATTCAAAGGTGGTTTCCTTTTGAATTATATGGTGCTGACCTGCTGGTGAGAATGGGCAAAAAACTAATCTTAGCTGCATTTTGAAAAGGACAAAGACAACTCTACATCGATACGCAAATGTCAAATATTTATTTTCTGAATGCAAGCTAATAATGTGATGCTAATGGAACAAAGAAGAGGGAACTCAGCTATGAGGGCTGTGCAGTATGTCATGTTTAAATAATTGTGTTTGCAAGATGACAGTCACGTATAATATGGATACTTTATTTATTCTTTATTTCTGTTTGAAACCGAGTGTAAATATTAGGGATATAACAGTATTGTTAATTTCATGGTATTGCAGTAGCAAAAGTGCCTCTGTACCACTGTGGACATGTGACAGTCTCAAATGATAGGTCTTCCTAATGGTGTAGTTTTGTTTCAGCTGCGGTGAAGCCGAGCAGAGGGGACTGGGAACTCCAGAGACCAGCGACCACTACGGCTCTTTCCACATCATGCGATGAGGTTTGGAAATAATTCGAATCACGGACTTTAATGCTTTTGAACCAGACAGAGGCAGACTGCAGTGAAAGAGATGGAAATGTACGACCCATTCTCTCAAACTTAAGTGTCGAGTTAAACTCAGATATGTTGAAGAAATAATGGAATAAGCCGACTGGAGTTTAGTTTCACTCTCTCTTCGGTGGCAGCACACAGCTGTGAAAAGAAAGAAAGAAAAAACCCTCTGCTAGTGAGAGACCTGCTCAGGGAATGGCCAAAAAGACGTTAAGAATGACAGTCAGTCCAAGTAGACAGTTAAATTATGATTGCAGGATAAACAAAAGAGCATGGGATATGAGCTTGGTCATTTGTAAATCATTGGTCATTAGACATTAAATATGACAATTATTTGCACAAGCTTATACAGGAAACAAAGCAATGCAAGTTAAAAACAATTACATAAATGTGGGATAATTATAATCAGCATTTTTTTCCACGTCTTGATTTGTCTTTTTAAAATTTTTAAATACCCTAATAAACACTGTGCTGTGGACTTGATTCTGAGGTATTATTATACCGTGAGTTTTTGATACTGTTACATCCTTAGTAAACATGTCTAAGAAACCACCTCCTCCAATAAAGTGCCAAATGCTTCTGTAAGGGCTGAAATTATTTCCCAATAAACTTGACTAACTTGTTACAAACAGCCACCATCTTAAATTCTTTATATTCAAGCCTTATATCATATTTTAACCCTAGGTTATACAGCACATTGTGTTTGGCAGTGATAATAATCATGGAATCTTATCTGATTACTCAGTCAATGAGTAGAATAATTTGAATTTTGGTAGAATACTGGATTACTAAAATGATCGATAGGTGCAGGCCCGGCTTCTCTTCATTTCTTATTTTAAAAAAAATAATCTGTATGACCTTTAAAAAAAAGTGCATAGAAACCTGACACTGACAGTCAAAACAAGAGGACAGTAAAAAATGTAATGTTGATGGCACAAGCTGGAGAGATTGCCATCAAATTATCACTGGGTCTGTGTTTAAGAAATTGAGACATTGAGAAATCCCCCAAACAAATCCCCAAAAGAATTTAGAAGTGATATTGCATTTGGCAGATTTTCCTCATTTCCAAGTAGGTGAACTACATTTTTATCAAAGACCCGCTTCTCCTTTGATTTGCTGTCAGGAGAGTACTCAGTGTTTTTTCAGTGCTTGGCATAATCGTGACAGTGCATGAAATTCATAAAACTTTTGGTGCAATACGAACATTTTGTTGCCCAGAGGGAGGCAAGCAGGGTTTTCCCCCAGCGGCAGCTGCCAGCCAAACGGATGGACATTAAAGCATTTCCTGCCAGTTACTCTTTTCCTCCTGACGTCCTGTGTCTGTTTGAGAAATGCTTTTTACGTGAAACTGCGTAATTGAGTTTTGATCGCTTGTGAAGATCTCTTCATGTTTTTCATTCTTTCTAAACTTCACTCAGTATTTTGATGTCAGGAACGTGATTTAATTTATGACATTTAAGGTTTGTTTCCAATGAGATATTATTGCGTTTATTTAAAAACATCTGGAAATGTATGTATGTATGTATGAAAAGTATGGATGAATAGATGATAATGAGGAGGAGGAGGAGTGGCAAGTGCATGAGGAAGATGACTAAAGGTTGGAGAACATTTAAAAGAAAAGCACAGCTGCTTTTTGTGAGAGGTTTTTTTTTAATTTTTGTTATATTATTATTTTTATTCTACAGTAGGCCAAATGTTCTAAGATGAAAGATTAAGGAGTAGTTTAAAGCATAAAGGGCGGAAGCCTTTTTTTTTTTTTGGCCTTATTATATTTTATTCTCTTTTATTTTACTTTTTTTAAATAGTGGGCCAAGTTAAGGATAAAGAATATTTACCTTTGTGTATATGTGTATAGCCAAGTTGACCACCCAGTACAACATCATTCTCCTTTCCCATCTTCATTTTTCCCCCCTGGCTCAGGTGAGAAAAACACTTTTGACACGTTCATACTAGGGATGGGCGATATGGACTAAAAGTGTTATCACAATATTTTGTGGAATTCATTGCGATGATGTAGGCCACCGTTCAACACCATCTGTTTGGCTAGGTAAAATTTGTGGGCAACTAAACTACAGCAATTACATGTAAATGTGCTACTGTGCTGCAAAACAGTACACAATGATTCAAATGACAATAACAAAAGTTTTGGTCAAAACAGTCAGAGAGGCATTCAGTAAACATTAAAGTCGCTCTGTAATGTTAGTTGGTAAGATGAGCCTGTCGTAGTTATGAAGCTCAGACTCTGCTGTCACAGAAGTTTACTTTCTGTTTCATGTCTCCTCCCTCTTAAACACACACACGACACACGCTGAGGTAACAGCCACAAATATTTTTATAGAATACAACATGCGACAGTATCCTGATCCTCCTATGCACTTATTTCAAAGTACCAACACAATTAACAGAGTGACGACGTAAAGTTATTAGCCCACTAACGTAGTTAACATAACTTTGGGTGTTTACGTTAAGAGCGCTGTAACGTTCCCTCCCCTTACACGATAAAATAAGATCATCCTTTATTAGTCCGACAGCGGAGAAATTGCACTGAACAGCAGCAGTAAAGTGGATTGCAGAAACAGAGTGGTGCACTAGGAAGGAAAATTTAACAAACAGTAAGTAAACACGGAGTGAGCAGCACCATCACCGACTGCCCTCTCTTTCCTCTGCTGTTGATAGATAACACGCATGCGTGAGGAGAGTTTTCTTGATGGGCGGGGGAGTGAGCTATATGCTGTGAGAGAGCATTAGAGGAGAGCGAGAGAAGCAGTTATCAACTAGAATTTATCGCTGTTATCGCAAAATGACAAATTCTCATCGGGGGAAGTTTTTTTGCAGTATATCACAAATGATACGATATTGCCCATCCCTAGTGCATACAAGGACTGCACAATTAATCAAAATTTAAAATCACAATATGACCTACTGCAATTTTTGAATCCCAGGGAGGTGCAATATTTGTTATGGGTGAAAAGTGTCTCAAAATATCATTTAATTCAAATATTGCTGTGCTGCAAAGGCATCCTGGCCTACACATCATATTCTACAGACTTAAGAAAACATCTTTGTGTGGTACAAATTCCTGCAAAAATCACACCATAATCATTTTGATATATTTATCAACAAAAAAGAGAATATTGATGTAAAAATGATCATTCCTTCTAGTATGGCGAATCATATCGCAATTGCAATATCACTGCAAATAATCGCAATTAGATATTTTCTCAAAATCGTACAGCCCTAGTGCATACATCACACATCATGGGTTGCTGTAGGTGATGTACTGAAACGATCTGAACAGGGTATTTTATTTTGAAAATCGACCGGATTCTCTGCCGTGTCTGTGACCCCCTGTGTGCAGCTTGACTGAGCTAGCCTCTCCCTCGCTTGTTGCACCTTTAAAGGTTAAATAACTTGTTTTGAGCATCCCACAACCTCCATGAAATGACTCGTTTCACTATCAGAGTTCAATTCACTCACTTTGGAAAGTCCATAGACGCCTCACGATTACAAGATTTAAAAGAAGCAGGCGGGTCTGCTACGTTAGTTCAATCAGCATGTCCTATGCTTGCTAAAGGCTTACCGCTGCTCAGTGTTTCTGGGTGGAACACACCTATGAGTTACGAATTATGTTCATCAGTCTCAATGCATTATACTGTGTATGATTTTTTTCCGTGCATTCTCCGTACCATTCTGTGTACCTGAACTGTCACGTGTATAGCGTACGGTTCAATTCAGTTTGATGTGTTGTTACACCCCTAGTTTTTAGCACTTGCTGTAACCTGTTGGAAATCATTCCGTCCGTGGGTGCAAGGCTCTGCCTACTTCAAACGGGCTCACTGTGAGAGATTCTCGAATATGTTTCAGTCCAAGGACCTGTGGTGCTTTGACACATGACAAGAGTACCAATGTGTTCATTATATTTATCATAGCCTTTTAATCTCTGGAATCTTTGGATAATAAAAGAAAAGGTTCACATGGGTCGTGAGTTAAAAAAAAAAAAAATGTAACCTCCAATTCAAAGCCACATCGTTTACGTTCCAAGAACATTTATCAAGAATTATCACAACATGACAAGCCATGAATGCAAACTGGCAAGAATCCAGAGTGAAGCTTCAAAGATTAGACATTTTTTGTATGACTGTTTCTCATTTTATGTGAATGGGATTTACACACACATGCATGGAGATTAATCAGACAAAAATAATTATGAACATTCCAGTGTCAACATGTGCTTATCTTGTGATGACATAGATGGGTATCCATGGCAGCAGGCTTTTGCATGATATATTTAACACCACTATTTCTCAAAGGCTAGATTTCTCATTACTTTTTTCATTTAAAGTGGGAAAGATTTTCATACACAATCTTGTACATAATCATGTATGTCATGTAAGTTAATTTCACTTGGCAAATATCTGACTCGCATCACCAATTATTTTAACTTTTTTTTATCTACTTTAAGGAACATTTTATCACTTAAAATCCTTTTCCTCAGCCTGCGACAACTGATTTTAAGCAATTTCAGAACTTGCATGTAGAGACTTTTTGTATGTGCCACGATCAGATGGTATTAAAGGGCTCAAAAACAGGGGTGACTATTTTACACTAATGCCCAGTCTGTGGAGGAGTTTGAAACAAAGTGTAAGTGTCTCTCAAATAATAGAAATATTGTAATATTGAGGAAACCCTGATATGATGACAACCTAAGTCAATGTGAAAAAAAGCTGTAGGTTTTTCTGGTTATGAAGAGGTAAAAAGACAGTTTCTGCTACTTGAGATAGCTATTCGTCACACTCACATAATCTCTCTTAGAGCTGGCTGTCCTCATGAGTAGGTCGCCACTTTAAGTCTATGCTCTACACTGAACATTTATGGATAGCTAGCATCCCAAGTTATATTTAGCAGCTGACCTGGACAAATACACAGCTGGATTTCTGAGGTCTGTTTGATTTACAATTTGGAAGGAGCAGAGTTTTAGATTTAGGCAATTTGAACTAGTGTACAAATTGTAGGTGGGTGACTGAACAACTGCATTTTATTGAGAGCATGACAAATATCTCATGAATTTGGGTATTTAAACAGGGATATTGGGCTCTCTGATCCAACAACATGTTACTGACCTGAAGTTATGGACTACATTAAAGCAACTCTTCAGATTTTTGTAGTTGAAAGAGTCTGGTTAGGCTCAGTATTGATTTCCCGAAAGCCAAATATTTTTGTAGCTGTTTCTACATGACCTACAGGTCTCCTCAGATCTAAAGAAGTTTCTTCTCAACTTTTGTGACCTACAGGCCTTCACACTACCAAGAGATAAGATAAACACAGACATCTTTTGGGGTCTTTCTCATTCGTCATCTTCCTTTTCTTACTCTGACCTTATCTTTCTTTTCTATTCCCTTCAGTACTGCCTGTCATTTTTTTCTTTCTTTTGTAATAGAGATATTTTAGAGTGTTTTAAGCACTCTTGTAGAACATGTTGTGAGATGCAACAAGGGCCTGCTATAAGAGGCACTGCATTATTTATGTTGTGCTGAGACAACACAGGTGGAATCAGAGTGGTTTAAAAAGCTGGGTGGGGCTGTTGGGGAAATAATATCAAGCAGCTCCCCTGGGTCAGTCATATCATATGAGTTTAGCAGAGAGTTTTAGATGTCAAAGCTAAAATTCCTGCTGTAATATTTTGCAACCATTCTATTTCAGTACCAGTGCCAAGTCACCCAAAGCTGTGCTGAACCAACCGGAGTTTTATGTCTTAATGCAACGTCTAAAAATAGGACACTTTTCTTCCTCCAAAAATCGAAGCTATTACTTGAAGAAAACATTTAGGGACCTGGGTTATTTTATTCAACAACTCAGCAGACAGTGGAAAAATGGTGTTTTGATAATCTGCAGAAAAGTGAACTGGATACGTGTGGTGCAAATCTCAGTTACTGCAGGTCAACATGTTTAATTGCTATGTCCCAGGAGGAGACTAATGCTTGCTACACACTAGATGATTATCAAATCTTCACCAATTTTAAAAATGTGGGGGACTGCAGACATAAGGACAGTTTTAACTGACTTTTTTTAACATTATAATTCCCAGAACGCACACGCTAGACTATTCGGCCAGTATCGGAAATATGTCCCATACCGCTGAAAATATGAGTATTGGTACTGGCGGGTAGGCGTGTTTATGTACCAATCTGATATCGTTTTATTTATTTTTTGCTCTGTTTAGTCATCTTACATGTTAGCATTACAAACCGGAAATCAATTCTTCTTCGCTGCTTGACAGCACTGCACACTTAGCTTAGCTGTTGCCGCGAAGCGTCTCCAAATCTCGTTTAAGGTTGAAGTTCAGAGGGAGGCTATCATGTTACTTCTACAACAGTCTTATCGGTCACGTTAGCGCACTATGAAACCAGTGCTTGGGAGGGATAAACAAGACATCATGGTCCAACAACACTGACACGACACTGTTAATGGAACACTGACATTCAGCCTTACATTTGGAAGACATTCGGACTTTAAAAGAAAGAAGGGAAACTGGACAGAAGTCCGGTCGTTTGTGAGTTTTGTAGAACAGAGACTAAGTTCACTGGAGCACGAAGCTAAAACGAGTGCAGGTAATGGGGAATAACGTTAACGTCAATCATATGGATACTAGTCTGGCTTGCATGAGCAAGAAAAGGCCAGACGAAGACACAGCTATCAGACATTTTCTCCTGTGTCGATTTGGCGATAGTAATAGTAATAGATAGTCTAAAGTAATGATGAGGTCACCTTTTTATATTTTTCCTCCTGACTGTCAAAGTGATGCAGCTGAGCCTGACTGAGTGAAAAAGTTAACATTCAAAGTGTCAACATAGGTGTCTGTTTATAAAAGGCATAATCACAGTCATGACTACCAACAGCTGAGACAATTTTAATGTGACATTAGGGACAGTGCAACTAACCAGTCATTACTAGTATTATTGCTGTTGCCCTCAGTGTGGTTTCAAAATAATATTTGTCTCACATTTTTCCTAAAAAAAACCCAAAAAACAAAAAAACAAAAAATGAGTTATGAGTTACAGTATTATGAGGTATATTAATTACACAGTATCACATCTGTACAGACTATACAGCTGTTTACATTTGATTGTAAATAATGATGTCATCTAATTCAAAATTGGGGCACTGTAGATTGCAGAATGTGTAGATTACTCTAAAGTTGGGTGCATTGTATTCCAACAGATGGCAATATTTCAATTCAAAGTGCTGATGTATGAATGACCCTTGACAGTAGTAAAGTAGTTCTGTGCATGAAATGTGAGTTGTTGTTGTTCTTTAGCAGTAAAACTCACCATGATTAGCAGGAAAAACAACTTTAAGTGTGACAGAGAGACTGTACATTACCATTGTTTTATTTGTTGAGCCATGTTCTGAGTTCACTGAAGGACTAAAATAATATGCCAGTTTCCCACAGCAGAAATGGTCCAGAAAATTTATGCCGATATCGGTACTTGGTATCGATCGGCCGATACCCAAAGCTCAGGTATCGGTATTGGTATCAGAAAGGAAAAAGGGGTATCGGAACATCTCTACTTTTGTCACTGCTGTCTTCTTGTATTCTTGTCTCATCCGTTATTTCTTCCCGTGTCCCACAGTCCTCTGTGTTATGTTATTTTCATCATTCCCTCTTTCAGAGTTAAATCATTTTGATTCTGCCCTGCTGTTTTTATGAAGGTTCTGCCGGTTTGCATCTTAAGATGTAAAATGGATAGACACAACAAAACCATCTATCCTTCCATTTCTGTCTTTATTCCTCCTTCTCTTCAAATCCACCCCTGCTTAACTCTCCCACTGGGGAGTCTAGAAGATGTCCTCCATTTATTATTTATTTTCTTCTCTTTGTCCAGCTGCTGTCTGCAGACATGCACACGTGCACACACACGCACACACACACATGGATATACACAGAGACGAGTGTGTCTCTTATCCTCCTCCCATGGGTTCATTTTGGTAAAGGCACTAGCAGCAGTGCAGTGCCTTTTATTTTGGTGATCTCCTCTGAGAATTTAAGTCACATGTCAATTACTGTATAGAGACTAAATCAGGAGAAAACAAACAAGTACACAAATACTCTATATTGGTACTAAAAATAGTAAAGGATAGATAAGTGAAAATAGAAATACAAGGACAGAAGGCTGGGGGAGAAGGGGCAGATGGAGAGTAAAGGCTTTACTGTACTAAAAGGGTGCCAAATGGAAAAATGACAGGACCATTTGATCCACCATGGCAAATCTGAGTTTGTTGGCCTTTGAGTCTGAAGATTCTGACTCTTGACTTTTAGCACACCCAGCATGCTCGAGTGATGGGAATGAAATCTGAGAGCTATCTTGACAAATTTAGATCTAGTTTTAGCTTAAATGTAAGAAAAAAGTGTCACTTTTAACAAAAACACCAAGAGAGGAAGGTCAAGTAGTTCGTTTTAATGTCTGCATGAGTGCTTTTTTTTCATTTGAAGATGGGAAGGTAACAAAACTTTTGTTGTAATTCCCTTGTTGCCATAGTAGGTGGCATATGGACTACAGTGTATGGGGTGCAAGTGCAAGTAGGGGAACAGGTAATCACTCAGCAGGTGTGCTGCTTACCGAGGAAACGCACAGTTGTTTTTACCATCGTGTAGTGGCTAAACATTGAGCCTTTTGTTTGTTTTGCATTGAAGTTATCATTGGGAATAAGTGTTTGTAG
>JAQFJA010000024.1:13393827-13406457 GCA_029874485.1 Naso brachycentron
GTAAAAAAGGAATAGAGCTTAGATGAGTAAAACTGTCTTTGATACATTGTTGATGATTGACATGTTCATTTGGCCTATAATTTCCATATTTTATCCATATAATGATGATTCTACATCTGCCCACAACAGACACCTTCTTTTCCAAAATTACCACAATTCGAAATTTAGTTCATTTGCCTTGAAGCCACCATATGTGTTAAAAAATGATAAAGTTGTTATTTTCACAAACTTTGATAAGATCTTAACAATTTTACAAAGTGTCTTAAAACAGGTTAATTATATGTTTTCTTGCATTAAACTACTGCACAGCATAACTGTTAATGGAGATGGAGATCAGCAAGAAAAAAAAAATACAATGCAATCAGTCTCGGAGAAAGTCGTCCATTTTTGTTTTCTTTTATTAGAAAATTTCCACACACCATAAAAATTACATGTACAAAACTATAAGATTTGAAATTGCTTTATGTACACATACAAAAGATAAAGCCCAACGAAAAAGTAGGGGGAACACAGAAGGAGAAAAGTGAAGACGAAGTGTTCTTTCTTTTTTTCTGGATGTGTCTCTTCAGGATTGGGTCAAAAGGTCCGAGGTTCTCTGTCTGTCCGCTCTTCTGCCAACTTGCATCCCTGCAGGGAACCGCAGCAATCATGCTGATAATGACAGTGATGATAGCAGCGGGGAGCGGTGGTGAATGCAATTACGTGCACACACATATGGACAGGTAAATGTCTGAGGTGGTTCGTGTACCACATGTCCCTTTTACAATAACCAGCATGGCGTCTGGGTCAAAGCATGTGACGTATGCTCGTATGTCACCTGTAGTATTCTGATGATGCATATAAAGGGATATCTGTCAGATTCATATGAAGTAATAACCTCTTTAGAAATAGAACAATATGTGATATGATATCAGTCATTATGTGTGCACGTAAACGCACTCCATAGGGGTAATGAAGATGTGCAGAGATCCTGAATGACTTAGCTTTGCATGTGGTTCGGTCATACAGCATTTTTCTTCAAATTAAAGTATTTTCACTTTGTAAAACTCCGGACCTGTAAACGTATTCAGTGATGTCAGTAATGATGATAATTTTGATAAAATACTTTCGATCATATCAGTGAAGATGAAGACTGGAACAGATGTGTTTTGGCTGATACCCTGCTACTATATATTTTTATATCTCTGTGTTTCTTGACTTCAGACGTGTGACTTTCTTCCTGAACACTGGGTCTGAAAGAAAAAAAGGACAAAAAGAGAAAGAAAGGCGTTAGCTTTTTTTTTCACTGTGCTTTAAAGTAAAAAACCCTTCAATTAGAATGTCTCGTCTTTGTCTCAAAAGAAAGTATTTGCTATTAAAGCTTTGCAAGTCATGACCATGGCTGAAGAAGTTCTAGGCATAGATGAGAATCCTGAAATACATGTAGTTCTAAACTTAAAAAATGGTAAAATTGTGCACAAAATAATAATGAAAATGAAGAGATGTGGTGTCTGGATAACAGTTGGGCTGTCTGTGTGTGTGTGTGTGTGCGCATGTCTTTGAGAGTGTGAGGGTAGATGCGTGTGTGTGTGTATGTGTGTGTGTGTGTGAGTGTTTGTTTGTGTCATATCAATTTCTAAACAAGGCCACAGAGCCAGAGTCAGTTGCAATCTCTGTGGACCAGACCAGAGCAAATCAGCGGCTGATTGCACTTCAAATTATGAAGAGCACTTTATCCACCCTAACTTGCAAAGGGACGGCCTTGACAGACAGCTACTTTCTCTGCAATTCTGATTAGAAAACATCCACAGCCCACTTTATTAAGTCTTATTTATCTTGCTCCCGATTGGAAAAATAATATGACACAAAGACACAACACAGTGATAGACAATAAGCCCAGAGGAAGACAAAAATGCCAGCTTTCCAATCCTTTGCTCAAGTGTGGTTGCTGAAACTAACAAGAGTTACAAGTACAAACCATGTTTATCATGCAAAAATGTAAATAACATGAACATTATTTTTGAAAAGTCCACATGGGAATAGCATATCAGTAGAAACTGAATACCTCTGCTGTGGAGTCTTCTTTTAAAAACAATTCAATAAATGCATTCTGCTAAGTGACAAGATTTATGGGAAAAATGTGAAGGAAAGCAATTGGTCGGCTCACTGCCCTCCTTGTTAAATTCCGACAACTCTACCGCTGTTGGCCTCATTAGTAGTGTAATGTGAGCATGCTAAAATGATTAGCTGTCACATTGTAAGTGGTCCTCTTGAGGGAAACCTGGTACTGGTCTCAAATTGCTCATTGAGTGGTTGGTAGAAACAGACTGTAGTTGAATGGTTAAAAATCATAATAAATGGACAAAACAGATGCTCGCAGCAGTTTCTCATTTTTACAAATAGCCAACAAAATTTGATTAGTGTAGATGGAACAGTTTGTGCTTCAGTTCAACATGTTTACAGAATGTCTTGAAAATGTATGACCAAACAGAAAGAAGAATTACCAGTATTGGAAATGATTGGACAGTGATGTAGAAATTATTGAACAAACAGAATTATTTCAGCAGGAAGTGCAAACTTGGCCCAAAAGCACATGTGGTTGCTGGCACTTATGAAGTTTTATGAACAAAAAGAAGAACCCCGACAGTGTGTGGACAAACTGTGATTGGTAGAATATGTATGTGGAGGGACAGTCTTCAATTGTGGTCATTCAAATTGACAAAATGTGAAATACTAAACAAGTGTGTGCAGCCTGGCATTCGCACAAGGCTACCTACTTTTTATGGCTGCTGATCTGCCTCATTTATCCTCAGAGGGGGCAGGAGCCTATGCTTCATGTTGCATTTTTAGTGAAATACACAAACTAGGGCTGTCACTTGTTATCCGAAATCCGGATATTCGTAGGAACGTGGGTTAAAAAGTTCATATTCGAGCTGTAATGACTTGCTCGAAATGTAAGCTGCGGTCTCTCTGCATCATCCACTGAGCCAACCATCGTCACATTGTGATTTAACAGGCGCCCCTCCCTCCCTGCCAGGCCTCTCTACAGTCTCACACTGGCAGGTGCACTCAGATAGTGAGCATATTAAAACAGCAGCAACAAAACTTTTCATGGACCATTTTTGCAAGGAATGACAGTAAGAGAAGCATTCAGAAGGCGTAAAACTCACACGGTAACGTTAGTAGGTAAGATGAGCATGCAAGTTCAGCACTGTCACACAAGTTTACTTTCCGTTTCATCTCTCCCCCTCTCTCATACACACACGACACACGCTGAGGTAACAGTTATAAATACATTACTAGAAAACATCACCCGACAGTATAGTATTCCTCCAACGCATTTATTTCACAAAGTGCAGACACAATTAACGGAGTGACATCATAATGCTATTAGCCCACTAACGTGGTTGACTCAGCTTTGGGTGTTTACGTTAAGAGCGCTGTAACGTTAGTTCCCACGGAACACGAAATGAGCAGTAGCAACAGTTAATAAGTTAGAAAAAAATAGTTGCTACCTTCAAGGCTACCTGTTATGAGTCCTGTAGCACTGTGATACTTTGATTTTCACAATGAGTAATACAGCTGTGGCTGTTAATACAGTTGCAGGTTGTGAAGGGAAATTTCAAGGGGAGCAAGCAGACCGTGAAATGGGGGTGAGGGGGTTGAATTTTTCCGAAAGAATTTTGAGTCATTTTAAACTCGTTCAAACATATTTTTAATTTGTTTTTTAAGTGGCAGCCCTAACATACCTCAATCCACAAAAAAAAAGTTGTGATGTTGGTGGGGTTTGGATGTATATCTCTGTGAGTCAAAGCCAAAAAAACAAAAACAGCAAAACAAAACAAAAAAAAAACAGATCTTTGTTGCTTACTTGTGTTTTAAAACTGCAATCAAAGCATGTGCCAAACAGCAAGAAGTAGAAACACTTTATCCATAATGCAATAATTGCATTGAAAACTATGCATGTCTGTACCAATAGTTTCTCAAAAAAAAAAAAAAAAAATCACACTACAGTTGCACAAGCCAGTCCTACAAAAAAACAGAGGCCAATGGCTAAGTTTCAACGCAGCATAAGATTTTTTTAGTCTTTAACTCTAGCCCCAAAATAAAATAATGGTTAGCATCAACTGCAAATCAAAACAGTTGCACTTTGAACAGTGTAATCATCTTGGTGTATCAAACTGTTTCAATTCCCACCTGAACTAACACACCCTCACCAAACCCGTTAGGGACTGATCGCCCAGTGAGTGTCTGAATGGCCTGGTAGGTGCCCCCATCAAGGTTCTGCAGCTGAAATCACTGCCTGTCACAGCTGGCATAGAGGTAAGTGTTTTGCGTACACTGAGACAGGTTTTTACGGGTGGGAACTGGTCCCATTTAATAGCTGACTGCAGAACAATTAATCAGTCATTGTTCATTACAGTTGCCCACCCGGTTCTTCAACCTTTATTATGGCACTCAGTGTTGCATAGTGACATTGTGGCAGCACATCAGCTCTGCTCTTTGCACTTCAACTAGATCTGAGAGGTTTGAGCAGAATGACTAGCAGGTTTTCTTCAGGGCATGCACTCTTCATTACAAATTTCACTAAATGCTGGTCCAAGTGATTAAACCTCTGCCAGTCGTTTTTAATGCACTGCAACATGTTCTTGGACTGTGCTGACAGAGACATGAAAGCACTGTCCAATTACTGCATACACATTAGTGTGAATCACAACCTTATGTTACATATTTTCATCGCACTGAAAGGCTGTTAATTACTTAAAACACATCTTATACTGTCTGTAAAATGATAAAATGACACTGTTATGGTCATGGGCGGAGTGGGACACCAAAATCCACCGGGAAAATTCTGACCGCACCGGCCCACCACTGGCCCAACCACGGCGGCGGCTACTTTGATGCACCCTCCTCCAGCATCCGCTTCTTCTTTATTCTGGCCTTTTCAGCCCCTCCTTTCTCCTTTCTCTTCTTGCCTTCCATCTACGCACACGCTATTTCAACCCGCTTTCTCTCTGTCTGACGGCCGCTCATCCCCCCTATGTTCATTCATTGGATAAACCTGAATGATACGCAGTTCCCATTTCCCATGAGGCTTTGCTCCATTCATTCTACATTAATTTATGAACAAACAAATTATATTGCTGGTCATTTTATATTTGTGGTCATGAAAGTTATGTACGTTTGAATAAGAACAAATAGATCAAGATTGGAGGCCGACTGGAGCAACCATGACTGAGATGTAGAGAGACACCAAGTAGTATAAATACTTCAGAGTTGATAGAAGAAAATAGATCTTATAGATTTTCATGAGAATGTGTTTGGTTCACTGTAGTTTTAACTCTATGGGCTGGCCGGCCATGAACGTCACACGTTCACGTGAGCTCATTGGCCGGTCGTTCCACCGGGAAATGTCCCGGTCGTCCCGATGGCCACTCCGCTCCTGGTTATTGCTTCAAGTAAAGTTAAAGCAAATGTCTAAAGCTCAGAATGCACTCCCAAGTATATATGACAAAAATTACAATGTAGTCACGTGTAGTTCATATTATTGTGCCTGATGCAGCAAGCACCAAGCATGAATTAAATTGTGTTGTGATGCATTTAGTGTTGAAACTGCACTGTATGTAAACAAAGCAGTCCTGTGTTTTTAAAACAATTAAAGCAGATTACCAATGAGTAATCCCCTGAAACCCTGTTAAAGGTGACAAATCTAACATTGAATACACAATAAACATTCACCACATCTTAACAAAACAAACCTTTTAAACAAGACACCAAACCCAACCTTTCACAGCAGCGTTTTAATAAACTCAGCCTTTGGTAGCAACAAAACACATGAACTCCAGGGCTTTGTTCAAGTTGACATTTTAAAACAAACCCTTATCTCTCAATGCTGAAATTCGCTCTGTTATCTCAACACTATAATTTGCATAAAGTGTTGAACCTACCAATAAAACAATGGCACTGCAAAGCATTTTAGGTTTCCAACACCTAAAGACTTCAATCTCCAAGTTAAACATTTTAGATCTCACCAACTTATTCACCCCCAATGCAAATACACTACATCAACATTTTGGGTCTAAAGCTGCCAATGCAACAACCAAAAGGATGCTCTGAAGCTAAATCCTTAAAACTGCACAAGATTGTAATCCAACGACAGTCCCATTTTCTCACCTGTCTGCAAAGGGAAATGGGTTTCTGCTGTGGGAGATAAATGGACGGATGCTCACTGAAGCTCCCTGTCGATGGATGCGTGAAAGCTTGCACTCCCTCTGACTTTGTGGGTATATCATTAACACCTAACAGTACATGTCAATTGTGAGGCATTGTAAGATGTGAAAAGCGTGAGATGTTTTCACGAATTAACATATTTGCAAACCAGCCACTGTAGGTTGTGGTTTTCCAAAATTGCATAATTACCCAGGAAATCAGGAGGCGAAACTTCACCAGGGCATCTGGGGATCTTCCTAATTACATGAACAATTTTGCATAGACATAATAACCTAAAATCTATATTTGGGAATCGCGAGTAAACTTCAAAGCTAAAGAGAACATCTCTATAATTATAGTATTTTACTCTCTCTCGCCTGCATGCACACGGTACCAGACGAGAGAGGAAGAAAACCTACTGATAGAGAGAAGAGCCGCTGACTCGTCTGTCAATGCGCAGTCACTGTCCTCATTTCTTGCAGTTATTAGTTAGAAATAGTTGTTTGCTGTGCGAGAAAATAGACATGTGGGGTGAGACTGTCTAAGAAGTGTCTATGGCACGAGTCTCATGGTCATTTAAACAGTTGACAGAACCGCTTACAGTCATCACCAAAGCAGAAGCAGCCAATGGACTGAAGTCTCCCGTCTCATGCCGGACAGCAAAATTAGTTTTTGGTTTGTGGTCAGTTTAAGACTCAGTTTGTCTAGTTTCAGTCTGCTATTTGCTGCGTGGAAAAAAGAAATACACAGAAAAAGAAAACAAGGCATTCATTTGCCCTATTTATTTATTCCTAATACCATCCACCATAGTGGCTAGTAAGAGTGACCATGTTACACACCACTGCAAATTCTACCTGCATTTGGCTCCTGTGTGGTTGGTATTGTTAAGCCATGGATGTCAAGAGTCAAGATTAACTTTGCCGTCCCACAAGTGGGACATATGTCTTAGACTCTTGAATTGTGTAATCATGACACTTAAAAAAAAAAAAGGACAAATATCTTTTTGCATTTTTTAAAACCATTTAGTTGAATAGTTAAAGTAAATCGGGGTATTTTATGTCATGTTGTATTAAAATGCATTTAATTTCCTATTGTGAGAATAGTGTAAAAAATTATGCAATCAGTTGATGTCAGGACATTTTTCCAAGGCACTGCTGTAGTAAAGGCTGTTATCGTGAACCCTCTGTGCTACACTGGATACTGTGCTCCTTCTGCAAAGTACAACACACAGAGCAGTAAGAACCATCACGATATTTTATTCCTGGGACAGAGTTTACAGTTAGCATTGGCATAGCACAGCTGCAGCCATTTGTATGTAAATTGCTTAAGATATTTTTTGTATCATTTTGCAACCTGCTGAATAGTGCCACCTCATTTGTTTCTCCCCCCCTTGTCTTTGCTTCTGTATCCTGAAGGTGCACTGTGCATCAAACAGTTCCAACTCTGTGTCACTGATGAGATGCAGGTAAAGCTGATGCACAGCAGAGACCAAAGAGAGGGAGAGACTTTTATATGAATGTAATACATCAACTAATGCTGAGTGGTAGATCTGCAACATCCAATTATAGCTTCTCTTTCTGCAGCCGCTGCTGCTGTTCTCTCTCTCTCTCTCTGAGTTGCAACACAATTGACTTTTACCAGTCCATGTATCACTAAATGTCAGCCAATTCCATGTTTAATTTTTAAAATGGTCATAAATATAATGACTGCTCTCTAATTTGCATCTCAGGTTCTCACAGCCAATTAACGATTATTCTGCTGTCCTGAACCAGAAGTTTAAATCACATTCAGTGCTGCAGTAAATGCATGTGTCTGACAAATTTGATCTAATGAAAAAAAAAGAAAGAAATTGAAAACTATCCAATAGATTCAGCAACATTTCATCCTTAAAGTGCCATGTTTATTCTCAAGAAATGTTGCAGCTATATTGAGATCAGTGTAAAAGCACTGGTACACTGAAGTAATATTATAAAGTGGGTGTTATTAGAGTTTGTGTATGGCTTTTAAAATTCATATCCGAGAATCCCTCTGCAAGGATAGGAAGGATAAGCGTGGTGGGCTGTAGACTTTTTTGAATACACAAATTGATAGCAGAGCTTTTAAACAGCTGAATGTGCTGTGCTTCTGACCTTCACCAACTCACACAGGACCACAGAGAGCAAGATCTTTTGCAGAACAAATCCCAGCGGTGCTCACATTTTAGAGCTCAACACTGTCCAGAAAGCTGCCTCTTTTTTGTTCTTTTTGATGCTATTTCAGGGTAACTTAGTATTCACAGCTATCCAGATGCTTTCTCCGGGGTGGGCGACTGACAGAAATGTCAACTTTTTCGGTGTGATTGACGCATGAATCCATCCGCTGAATAACTGGCCCTCACACTCATTCACGTAGAAGCATCAGCCCATATCCGGCCCTCGCAAACATACACACATCAATGGGAGGTCGCGGGATCTTCACACTGAGATCTCTTTTGCCTCACTGAGTGCGCTCTATTCGACGTATTCAATCAGCAGAGAGCGTCATGTGCCTCCCTTTCAAGATCTTTTTTCTTCCAAGCATTTAAAAGGAACAGAGAGAGTCATGAAATAAACACACACAAAAATAAACATGCACTGTGCGAACGTGTGTATGTTGTGTCATCTATTATTCATACTACCGTGTTGCTTTTCTGAGGGACCAAAGACATCTCAGCACAATACAGCTGCAGCTCGATACACGCCGAGTAATCCTACACACATCCCACTCGCTGTTCTCTGTCTGTTTTCCCCTCTTATGCCACTTCTCGTCCTTTTCACCGACTCCTCCTCCTTTACTCACGCCCGTCGTCTTCGCATCTTCTCGCCTCTCCTCCTCCTCCACCTTTTCTTTAATCCCTGTCTTTTCTCTTATACCTTTGCCTCCGCTTTTTCATAGGGTTGCTTATCTCATATGGCCTCTCTCCTCTGTCTCACTCTTCACCCCATTACTGTGCTGTCTGTACAGTAAAATCACAGCAGGATCATCTGTACATAAAGAAAGACCGTGTCACTGTGTCAATTGACAATCAGGCTTGTTTATGCAAATTTTTCAGTTATTTCACTGAGCCCTCCTTCTCCTGTTCCATTCTCTCCCTTATATACACTAAAAGATTTCTTCTCCATATTCCCATTTTACCCACCCCCACATCTGAATCTGGCCCTCAATCTACCCCTCCCTCCCTCTTTTCTCTCAACACTTCCCATCCTGTCTTTGCGCGCCCTCCCGTTTCTCCCCCTCCTTTCTTCCTCCTTCTAACCGCAGGCATCATTCACCTTGTGGTTCTCTTGTAGGACACTCATCTTAGATCACCACAGGTCGGAGAACAGTGGGGTGCACACACATTCATAAAGTAGACAGACATGCTCTCATATGTGTTCTCTAATTTTCTCCTTTTGAACCTTTCTCACTCACACAGTTGTAAAGTCTCCTGTAATGAGTGCCTGATCCAGCTGTGATGTCTCGGAGAAACCACGGTCTATTTTAGATAGGTACGAGCGTGTGTGTGTGTTTGAGGATTTTATTCAAATGCAGTAATGTATGCATGATCACATCTAGCTACATCACTGCCACATCAGCTGCCAGATGTGACATGCTGCTTAGATTGAAGTCATAGCATGCAAACATGGGCGTGCAAATACTGCATCTCCTCTACATTAGGCCTGTAATGACGACTGCAGTCTGTGTTTCTCACTGTGCCCGCAAATGTAGCCTCTGTAAATAGAATAAACTGAATGGTTGCTGGGAGGGACTCGTAAATGCTGCCAAATGGCCACAGATGGAAGCTGTCACATTAAGTGAAACTAGACCATGTTACAGTTCACATGCGATGTTAAGTGAAGAGTAAAAAAAAAAAAAAAATCTGTCTTGCTACAAATTGGTCTGTGGCAAAGCATCAGTTAGATGCTTTGAGGGCACAACAGTTGCATTCTCAAAGAACATTGGATTAGAAAATACATCTGCCTGATTTAACTTGGCTTAAGCCACGCCCACTTCCGCTCTTCGTTCCAAGTCTTATGCTAAGCTAAGCCAAGATAGTTGGCTGCTGGATATAGCCCTGTATTTAACAGTTATGCCTTGGGTATTGCTCTTCTCATCTAAATCTTAGCAAGAAAATGTCAGACTATTCTTTAAAGGGTTTTCCCCTCCTAGTGTGCAGGAGAAAGGATCATACTGACTAAAAGTTTAATGAAAATGTAATTGGCCCCTATGGCCTCCTTACATCTCCCAAATTTGTTATCATGCCAGATGGATTTCTTAGTCAGGATAAAAGCTTATAAAGTGCCCAAGACCACTTGATGTTTAGAGAGGAGCAAATGGCAGGGACCAGAGTCAGAGGGGTGTCGGTAGAGCATCTGGCAAGCTTCATTCACTTTTATCACAGAGCGAAAGAAAGGGAAATAAAGCCAGGATTCATTTCTGAAAGTGACGTTACAGATTTTTTGTAATCTTGACAGATTTTTGTGATGTAGACACATTTGACTCTTACAGGATGCCATCATGTTTAAACAAAGTAATGTCTCTGTACGCCAATGTCACAGAGCTCGCTGAAGTCACAATTTTGTCTTTATCCTCATTTAGCCTGTTATCTTACACACCAGAGAAACAAAGGCATAAATCAGTATAATCTGGCCAGTATAGGGTTGATATTTTGCAGCGTGGAGATGTTACCACAAAATCTGCTATCATACATTTGATAATCCCAAATAAATAGAGATGCCAAGGAAAAGCTTTTATGAGTTTTATGGCACCAGTTGAGTTCAGTCTTTAAAATTTCCTAAAACTGTAAGTGAAATTGATACATTTTTCCTTGGTGTGGCCACTTTATGGATTGCAACAAAGGAGTTCATGGTAATCAAATGTATAATACACATCCCTGCAAAAGCACAAATCACCAAAATTCCAAATAAGCCAATGCTAATATTAGATTTAAAGGATATCAGTTGTTCAGCCGTTTTCATATGTTGGCCGTCTGGCACTCTTAGAGGTCAGCCAGCGGTCCACGGAAGGAGTGGGGTTACACTCCTCATTTTGATTCAATAATTGATAGCTCTCTTCGGCTCTTTTTGCTCAAAATAAAAACTAATGGGCTGTATTTTTAGCTATGTCTGCACATCTAAAATTATTGTGGCTGCTGTAGGGGTTGTTTCAGGGCTTAGGGGCCAGTCTGAGGGCAAGTCTGACAAAGATCACATTTTGCGCCACGTACCAGTCAATCTATACTTTTCACCAAAATATTTCATCAAGGGAAAATAATCATTTGACTGATTTATCAGTCATGTTAGTCCAAGCAGGCTAAATTGCTAAAGCTGTGACCTTTTGCTTGTAATTACCCTTGTAGTACTGACACCATTGAGGCCAATAAAATGTATTCCTCTGAGACAAAACTGAGGTCACCCAATGAACACTAACCAATTGGCATTTTCCATAAATCTGCCGGTAAATAATAGAGCTCTTCACTTATACTGCTCAATGTTCACTGTGTTTGTTACTGTTGCATTATTTGCAGTATTATTTATCTTATTTGTAAAATCGCGTTCTGAGAATACTGTTCATTCAGTATCATGCAGTAAACCAAAAACATGGCCCAAACATAGATATCACTTGTGTTAATCGTTATAGATTACATCATAAAATGTTGTATTTAAGTGTATTTTCTTCAAATTTATAGCTGTAGTTTCTAACAAAGAGTAGGAAGATGTATTGCACTGCATCATTATGGGTGTTGATGAAAATCTCACATTTTTAAAAAAATTTACTCTTACTCTATTTACTCTTGAATGGAAGAGAAATACAGGTTTGGCAGAGAATAGATTCATAATACTTAGCCTCTTTCTTATCAACAGAAACCAGATATATGCACATCAGCCTTGTGGTTGTGTGAACTACCCGTGATTCATTTTGTGTTTTTTCTATGACTTTGGCTTCTTTTATTATAGCTGACTTGACTGTGGAATGAGAACAAAACTTTTTGCACCAAGATAAGACAAAATATCACACTGACACATTGGACCAGGATGAACTTTGTGTGTGTGTGTGTGTGTGTGTGTGTGTGTGTGTGTGTGTGTGTGTGTACGCTGAGTGTGCGCTGACAGTGTGCTGAGTGCGTGCTGCGTGCGTGCGCATGTGTATGTGTGTCTCAGAAATGGACAAGATGGCTCAAACAATCACCAGCAACAAGGGAGAGCGGAAATATTTGCTTGTGTAAACAACTTCTGGTGTCTGACATCTGCAATCATACTCATACTGTTCATGCTGTCCTGGCAGGACACACACACACACACACACACACAGAGTTACACAGTTACAGATTTATAAAGAGAGAAAACTATTGCAGAGGTGCCCTTGATAGTCTCTCTGGTTGGTCTGTGTGCGTGCGTGCATGTGTGTACAGTAGTACCATCAACATTGACTGATTCAATATTT
>JAQFJA010000024.1:13416332-13426349 GCA_029874485.1 Naso brachycentron
CTGGTCTGTCTCAGCTCGACTCAAGCCGGCTGACGGTATCGATTGTTTTAGAACTTAAGGCACGTCACTTGTTTTACAGCCAGATAGCTTTTAGCGACAGCACCTGTCCCTAAGAAATACATATTAGAGCAGCCAATAGGAAGTGACCCGTGATTGGCTGAAAAGCACCTGTCACAATTTTCATTTTCTTAAGCTTGAATACAGAGCCAAGGAGAGGTGCACAAGTCCAGTGTTCTTTCAGACCACCTGAATTACAATATGCTGAAAAGTTATTATAGAATTTTTGCCCGATAACACAAAAAACAAACTGCCTACCTCAGCTTTATAGACTGATATGGGCAAATGTCCGGAACGTTGATTGGAGCTATAAATGTCAAACTGACCACTGATCAGGCGGAGATTGTAAATGAGAAAACTTTCCCTGAACTTGCCGGCTAAGCTGCTGCGCTCTGCACAGATCTCTCGTCTCCTCCCTGCTATCAGCGTTAGGCTCAATGGCACCTCATTTCAGCCCATTCAAGGAGGCCAACTGAATGACATATCAGCCGCTGATAAAGTATTTCGACTCAGCTGTTTAAGCCACTCATGTGAAATGGTTTCTCCGTTTATTCGTTCTAATGAAATCCTAATTTCCTGAGTGGATTAGTGTTAAAGGGGAAGAGCACTGGAGTGGGCTTAGTACAGAGAAAATCTACCCGAATAGAAAAACGCACATGCTCTTGTGGATTCCTACTATCACAGCACTATTGAGCACTTCGAGCTGTCTTTGTGAGCATGTGCAAGTCACTTCAACAGCTTGAATCGAGAGAAGCGGGGCCTGATTTCATCAAAAGTAGGTTTTATGTAATCTATGCTGGCAATGACTGAGTTACATAAAGGCAATTTTCTATCAGTATGCTGCATGTTAGGTAAGAAGTATATCGTAATATTATAATCATGCAGCATTGTGCTTTTACCATCATGCTTTTTGTTCTGCCCACAGGATACTTTAAATGCAGAATATTACTAAGTAAATTGTTGCAGTTTCTTAAAGGAAAATGTCTCTGTAGATGGTGTATTTCTGCTTTTACCAACTGTCCTGCAGCTTTCTAAAAGCTTTTCTCTGTCAGTGAGTACGGTCATAGATACTTGAAATACTTTGAAAGATTGAAAAAATACCCCCCACTGAATAGAAATCTACATTTTGTGCATTACTAATAGATCTTGTGGTTGAATTTAGCCAATTACCGTACAGCAAATTGGGCTGTGACTGCTCAACTTAGGCCTGCCATTTTGGAACTGCGCAGACTTTCTAATTTCTAGGTGTCAGAGAGGCCAATTTTATTACAAATTGTGGCTATTCTGTCCAAGGTCATCCTACTTTCTTTGGTGTGAACTTCCCTTTTTAGCAAATCATAAAGACCCTTTTTGTCGAGCATTTCGTTGATACTTTCTTTGCTTCTTGCACTGCTTACTTACTGATGTTACTTTTATCCTTTTACTCAAATCACTGTTTTTACCAGTTGTGCTGATTTCCAGGGCCTTGTCTGCTAGTTTCTTACACAATGGTATGTATTTTAATAATAGTTGTGCCTGCATCGCTTGTCTTATGCATTATTCATAGGATGTTACTTTTAAATTATAAGTCTGCCAGATTCTGTCTTGTTACATTTGGAGTGGTTCGATTACACTCCAGCAGATTTTAAAGGAGGTTACTCGAATTCATAAAGAGAAGCTCCCTGGGGTAGAATCTGAACTGTGAGTGTAAACAGTTGTATGAACATTCATACTCTAGCTTTGGTCTCGTAAGGGTCCCTTAACAGCCTACAGTGGTGTCAAGATGTGTTGTTTTTAACTCATGTTTATTTTAGGTATTTAAAGGAAACAACATATAAAAATAGACCTCTACTGAACAGCCACATTTGAACCTGTGTAGTGCTTACATAAGTTTTTATACATGCTTTTTTTTAGCCCCTATAGAGACTTTAAAGTGTCTTTTCATCATGTGACAAATGTTTTTTTTACAAAGGAAAACGAACAGATTTGATGCATAACTGTGCAAGAGATTTTCAGTTTTTCAGGGAGATGAAGGTCCTGGAATTCGTTGATCTTAACGTCAGCAAACCTACAGTGGTCTTTTTGTAATACAGTCACTCTCCTTTTTCCCTCTGAGCACTCTGCTTGTGTTGTGTCATTCCTAAAAGCAAACAGGCCTTGTCAAGGTGCTTAAGGTTCACTGTGTTGTAGCACCTGGATGGAAGACACGCAAGGGGCGCTACTGTCCAAACCCCTCTCTCCTCAAACACTGAACTACAGAGATTTCTTTCCCCACTGACACAGTTTAACTATCTGTTGAAAAAAGGCCCCAAAAGAGAAATTTCTTGCAACAAGCTTGTTGCATCATGGGAGAAAAAAGCAGCAACTTAAGTGTGTCTTTATCTACTCAAAAGCTTTAAAGCTTTTGCGTTATCATGTTGCATTGTACGTAAATCAAGTCTGAAAAATGGCACGAGAAGAAAACAAGAATCAATGAGTGTTGGTAATGTAGAGTTGAAGGCTATTTCTGCTACACTGTCAAGAGGTTATTACATTTTTTTAATAATTTGATCATAAATAAATAAAATGTCCACCTTTCTTGTACAGAATGAAAGACGCTATGATTTAAAATATGCAGTCATGGAGAGCCATTAATTACAACTTGAGATAGTACTTGAGCTCTGTCAGTGCTCTCTGTCTCACTTACTATCTTCCCAGTGCACAAGGATAACATTTTTATTCATTCTATCGTTTACACTCACTCAGTTTTTCACTTTCCCACTCTGTTATTGTCTTGCTCAATTTCACACCCTCAATTGCACATTCTCTATTTCTCATCCTCCATCTCTTTCTGTTTGACTGTTTTTTGTATGTCTCCCCCAATCTCTCTCTCTGTCAACTTCTTTTAGTCTTTCTTTCCATATTTCTGCAAAGCTTTCTACTTGTTCTGCTGCTTGTCTACTTCCTCCTCCCTATCTCTCTCCACTACCTGCCAATTCCTTAGGGGAGGTGGGCTCTTTGGCGACAGATGGCGGTCTGCTTTTCATCTCAATGGCAACCCTGGAGGAGAAGCGGGACTTGGTGGGTGAAAGCAACTCCTCATTGGCCGAGGAGTCAGTCCTTGTCATTATGCTCCGTCCACTGCTCTCCTCCTCAACCAATGCCACAGTGTCTCTCAGAGTGTTGCTAGGTGACATGGCCCTGGACGGTGACAGCACTTGGTCATCCTGACTGTCGGGCATTTTAGAGGCAGAGCGAGGGAGGACTTGGACCTGTCCGCTCCCTCCTTGTCCATTGCTCTGCGGTCTCGCCGCAGTCGCCGCAATTGCTGCTTTTCCGTGGCCAGCCCCTTGGTTGCTGTAAACTTTGTATCGTATCATTAAGATGATAATGAAAACCAGAACAGAGGCAACAATAATCCCTCCGATGATGATGATCATAGTGCCACCCAGGAAGTGGCTGTGCAGTGCTTGACACTGGCTGAACTCTGTGTCTGTGGTGAATGACAGACAGCCTAAAGGACGCGTTGCAGTCAGTGATGTGATGACATCATCAAACACAGCCAGGACGCAAAGATCGTAGCTGCGTCCTGCAGCGAGGTCCCGAACCAGGAAGTCGTTGCTGCTGGATGGAATCATCCTGCCAAAGCAAAAGACAAAAACAAAATGAGGATATTAGTAGCAGGAAACATTACACCTTTATTACTCAACTTTATGACATAATACTGATTAATGCGATAAAATTAAAATAGATTATTTACAACAAATTCTATTTTATGGGTATGTAGGCCTACATTACCAATAATTTTTCTTTGACAAAAAAAGCAAATTTAGTATTAATTTTATTTCAAGTGATACACTTCCAATTCATTGATGCACAACCTTTGAGTTCAGTTCAGACTTTTATTGTCCCTTGAGGGAAATTTAATTTGAAGAAGTGGATAAAAACACACCCAAAATATATAAGAAACAGTAAACAACCAAAAGAATCAATATATAAATATATATCCTGGAATGGTGGCAATAGTAAAGTGCTGTTGTGCAGCGCAGGGCAAAGGAGCAAAGTAAGTGCATTTATTGCACTTGGGACCTAAGAAAATTTAAAGCTATTGCTCTTGCCCTCAGAAGCTTGTATCACTAATAAGATGGAAGAAGAACAAATTCTTCTGAGAATGAATGGTTGGAGTTTACTCTAGCAAGTGAACAGTAGGTCAGCTGAACAGCAAGGTGAGAAGTTAAACCACTCCACGTGTTATTTGTGTTACAGTACAGGACAAATGAATTACTGGCCATTAAATTGCCTGCCAAATAGTTCTACAATATCTCATTACAATGCTCGCACTGACATTGCACCATGCTGCTCTCGTGGAAACATGATTAACATATGGCATCGAGCTGGATCCAAAAAGGAAAAACACACAAACCCAAACTGTCCATCAACCGCTATATTGTACTAAACAAGCAACACTCAAAATGACTTATGATTATATCTGCTTGTATGGCTCCATTGTACTCTGTTGTGTGCTATTATATGAGATCTGCAGTGGTGACACATGCATTATCATCATCATACTGGTGTATTACCATGTGGTGCTGCCTGTGGCACAACAGCCACCTCATCGCTCTTATTTCCCCACAGAGTTCGAATTCATAAGCCTGTGTGCTGACAAACGCTCACACAACTCCATCCCCCACAGCTGCAGATTTTGTCGTGCTCTGATTAAACACTTTCCTGATTCTTACTACTGTCAACCACTGTCTTAGTTTTGCCCAAGGTAAACACTGAATCTCCAGTTTTTCCTTGTCAGTATCTTTCCTGGGGGAAATGCAGGGGGAAAACACATCAGCCCGGTAAACAGGAGGCAATACTTCTCCTATGCATACCTTACTTTTGCTGTCTCGTTCTCTCCTTGTCTCTCTGCTCTCCCGAGGGGGCTTCAGTATAGCTGGAGGAATTGCCAAACACTCTTATGTCACTGCTACATTTTATCTAAATCATATTTTCCTTTTGTTTCATTCACATTTTCCCCAAAGTACTCTAAGTCTTTCTTCCTATGCCCATCCCTCCCCCATAAATGTATTTCTACCTCTGCACAGAAACAGACAGGCATTTGCAGTATGGTCAGAGTAAAAGAGAAATGATAGAAGGCTAGTGTGCGTATGTGAGAGTTTGTGAGAGCCAGTGGGCAGCAGGGTCTAGTCTCAGTGCCAAGCTCATCGATGGCATTGAACCTCCACCAGGAAGTATATCTTGGCAGATTGCTCCGTGTGTTTTCTCTCTGTGTGTGTGACCTTGTGTGGTTGCGAAGTCTTGTGTGAAAGGATCCCTGGACTGAGTTGTTAATAAGAACAGAACCAGGAAACTTTAACTGCCCCAATGTCTTGCTGAAAGGTACCAGCGTGATTTGAGAGCAGAGCTGGACTGGGATTCCCGTAAGCAATTTCAAAAGGAGTATTGAAAGGAGAGTCATAGAGAGCAGCACCGCCACCTTATTAAACTTTGAAAAAAGTACAGATTGTGAGGTCTCCTAACAATGTTTGAACAAAATGATACTGTGGTTGTATGTCTCTCTTCTCATCTTTGCAGTGTGACAAACTAAATCATGATTTATTGGTGGAAAAACCTCAGAGAAATCAGCAGAACAGGGTTGGGATTGTCCTTCGGTGAAATCCTCAAAGCACATGTGGGCTTCTAAGCCAATATCCGCAGTCTGACACTTTGCTTTCCATTTTAACAAGCAAGTTATTGTCTAAACTTGCACCATATTTTTTTGCAGATTTTTGAAAATACAATCTGTGATTCTCATGACACAAAATGAGGTGTGTGAAGTTTTCTTAGGAGCTGAATAATGTGTGAAAGTCATGACTGGTGATAGTTTGTCATGGAGACAGGGAGCAACCCTACATATTTGTCGTCACAGTTGTTAGTAATCAATAAAAAATTCAGTATATAAGGATTATTTTTCATGTTTTGATGCTATTACTTTATATCGAAGAAAGCACTGATGATTGCATTCTTTTTGCAATGACAGTATTCACCAAAGATGGTAGTAAGAGATATTGCGAGGAATGATTAGAAAGCTTGAAAACATTCTTGTTGCGAAAAAATGGTGAGCTTTATAGTAATATGCATGTAGCAAGAAGTATACCAAGTTACATTGCTTGACCAACATCATCACCTGTGTCACACGCTGTTTTGTGACCAGCGATACCTGTGCATTTTTGTGGAATTTTATCATAGCTCCTGACTCAACAGCAAAAAAGCAGCACTGTGTCGAAGTCTGAGAGGATCTTCGTCAACAAGCTGGGAATGACCTTAACTTCTTGTTGAGGATCCTCAACCGAGTTGGGTCTAGGGCTACAGTCTCCAGAGACTGAACAGTGGAAGAGAGCCCTACAGTTTCCAAGACTGAAGACAATGCCCAGCATGGCAGAGCATGCCAGTGTTTTTCTTCGACATTCTCAGGGTTATGAACCATGAATTCATCCCCCAGGTTCAGAAGGTGAATACTACTGTGGTGTTCTGAGGTGTCTTGAACTGGCTACACATTAGACAATTTTAGGCCTGATTCTGAGCCCAATCTCCCCCACCTCATGATGTGAGGGGAGTAGAATGTTAAAAATGAAGACCAGCTTGTGGAATTATGGCAACAATGTGAGTGCCATCTAGTGCAAAACACACCACAACAAGGCTGACAGGGAGAAGGCGTAGGTAGAAATTGAGGTGGTGCTGGATGTAACAGGTAAGTGAATGGGATAATGCTAACAAAGTAACAGTAGTAACTTTTATTATTAACTGTAATGTTATTATTATTATTAGTAGTAGTAATATGAGATTACGTGTCTGTGAAATTGCCTCTATGAAATTGTTAATACAAACAGCAGATGTGTGGTCTCATGGTCTGGACGAATAGTCTGCTGTGCGCAGTTAAAGGACTAAAATGTTGAAAAAAAAAATTGTCTGAAACTGTCGTAATGTCTGTGGTCTCCCACGTTTTTAAAATCGGTTAAGATCTGATAATCATCTAGTGTGTAGCCAGAATAAGGGGAAACATTTGGTACAAAGACCTTTGAGTACTGGGCTTTCCAACAAGACAGTGTGTAAGTTTCTTGCCCATAACATCACAATTGCTTGACACGATTACAGAACGGGACTTCCAGAGTGTTCTTAGCGTGACAGGTGTATCAAAACTTTGAAGGGATGGCAACCAAACTTAAATCATGTATCAGGTACAGTTTTTGATTTTTATCGGTGCTCTCTAAACTTTATGGTTGCACCTTGTTTTTACTGTCAAACAACAGAGGATAACTTATGTAGGAGCTCTTGTGTGTATTGCGTTACATTCTAAGCCAGTCCTTGACATTTTCCACTTTGATATGATTTGCTGTCAGTTGTTTTCAGCTCAGTGAGCTCTTTGTCATGTTGATTTGATTAGTTTTATTCTATTCCATAATGACTATGCTACACTGAACAAAATGACAGTAACATCCTTCAGTGGGAACGTAAACACAATCATCAATCAATCTGCAAATTAATTCAAACAAAACATTAAATGCATTAAGAATGAAAAATGAGAAGAAAATGGGGTAAGTTCATGAATAGTAAGCTGTAGTTATTGGGGACTAAACACACAAAGAGTCTAATATGAGGGTTAACTGAGCCTTCACCTGTTCACTTTGCTCATACTGGCTATTAGTATCTACTCTTGGCATTAATCTGTAAACCCCACACACCACTGGACCTGATCAGGGTAGATGTCAAGTCATAAATATAAATTATGTTATCACTGAAGCAGCTCAAATCAGTCTAATCTAATTCAACCGAATTGGGTGAGACTGAATTAGTGAACCCCTTCACGGTACCCAGGCAATCACCATCAGCATCGCCTCCAAATACAATTCCTCCTATGATTGTCAAGAAGGGCAAATGTAGTTGAAATCATCTTGAAATTCCTCTGTGGTGCTACCCCACCATGCACAAACACACACACACACAAATGGTCAGTTCTCATAAGTAACAACGCAAAACTTCTAGTGGACAAAGGCTTGCTTAAAGCAGCTGCTAATGTACCAAGAAGAGAGCGGGAGGGATGAAATGGAGGAAAATTTACTGGATTTGTTCTTAAAAACTTAAAATACAGTCACCATCAGCCTTGACCAACTTCTGCATACAATATTTTGAGTGGCAGGTTCAGAAAAGAATTTAATACTCTGATGCTAGTTCTGAATTGTAAGTACAATTTTTCTCTTTATTATCCAGATATAGTTCAACATAGGGTGTTACAGAAAAACTCTGAAGCAATGAAGGACTTAATCTCTTGCTCAAGGACACTTCAACAAGTTTGCTTATTTACCCCCCAATGCTGCTGCCAGATGTAGAAACTTGACTGCAGCAACTTCAATTATATCTAATGAAAATGGCATATGGCTTTTAATTTGCTCATTGGCTAGTGTCTGTTTGTATTTTCTACGTCAACACTTGTATGAATTTGTTGAGACTGATGAAACATTTCCAACCAATCAATAATTAGCTGTGGCTGCCGTTTTTGGGTCTTGTGAATTTGTGTGTCATGACTTTATAAAGAAGGACAAGGACTGCTGGGCAAAGCAGAAGTGTTTCAGGAAGCGCATTTGACACCACAGTCGCACTGGATGATTTATTCAGTTAATGGGTTCAACCACTAACACACTCTTGCACACACACACACACGCTCAGTAAGTTAAACAGCTTAATGGATTCTTCCCCTCCACAATTCAAACACATAAAGACACACACAGCTACTGAGCAAAACTAATGATTTGTACGACTTTGCTGCTCTCTCCCACACAACACACAAACGGCGCAACGGTTGGTTACGTTTTGTCACTCTTTGGTTCACCCTTGCATCCACAAGCACACATGCAAACACACACATACACATGAACGCATGCCCACACATCGCTAGAGTGCAAGACTCGATCAAAACAGATCAACTATCTCACTATTTGAACTGCAAACAGAACTCAGCATGTGATCTGACTTTTTGTACACATGCACAGAAATACTGCAAGGATTACAACACTCCCCTGATTAATGTGTTTAATTTATTGCATAAGCAGACAATTTTTCAAAGGGATCATTTTCCTCCTAACTTTATCAAGGCTGTCTCCACATGATCAGTGGCAAACGCTTTGCATTACTACAAGCCATTTTTTTGCTGTGGGTAGAGCAATAACACCAAACCCTGCTCAGACTTTACACCTTCCCGCTGCAGAAAACATGCAGGTTAGTTATATTGTATCTCTATCTGCAACTGGTCTTTAAAATGTAAATCTATTCAAGTAATGCCGACTGAGATGCTTAAACACTTAAACACCGAACAATCGTAGTCACAACCATAAAACTGCTACTTCTAAATAATGTACCTGATCAAACACTGGTTATAGAATTGTATGATTTAACAGACAAGACAAAGAAGACCTCATATGGTGCAGAAATAGCCCACAGACAGACCTTAACACATACAATTTACAGAATATGCTCACCAAATGGCATTTACTATTGAAAGCAATGTAATAGTACAGTAATAGATGTACAAATTAAAAGCTGTGTACAACAGTTGGCAATAGAGGAGGCTGATTGTAACCCAATGTGTGTGGATATCAATTTCTGTAGCAGAAGTAAGGTGACAGAAAAATTGTGTTAAAGCACTGCAACACTATATGAAATATGCACTGCACGAGTAAGCTGTACTTTAAAATGCAGGTGCACATTGGATGAGGCTTGCAAACTTACAAACATACACATGTTTTTATGTGAATAGAGGCTGCAGATGGAAAAAACCAAAAACAAAACTGTCTTTTTGCCTTAGGATAGCTATAGGAATCCAATAAAATGAAATGGGAAACCTATGCGGCTGTGGATGTCCATGATGAGCTGAACAAAACCTGTTCATATTAAAATACATCCACTACAAGTGTATGAATGTCATAACAGCTGTTTTGAATAATTTGATTAAAAGCA
>JAQFJA010000024.1:13534433-13552196 GCA_029874485.1 Naso brachycentron
GTCAGTCCTTATGTCCTGTGTTACGGCACCTGAATTAATTGTTTCTCCACTCATGTATTCAGTTCAGTCCCTTAAATTTGTCTGTATAGCACAAAATGTGGGGACACAAACAGCAGATGTGAAAATTCACAGCAATAATTGGACTGTGAACCAAACAAGCGGTTGGTCTTTCAGTTCTCCAACTGCATGAATTTAAAGCCTTGTGTTGGAGGATATGATTCACTGTGATGTATTGTGACACCCGTATTCAGTTCGTTCTCAGGGCAATAGAACATCATTGGGATGGAGAGAAGAGGCAAATCCACGATATCATTATGTTGTCAGAAAATTCAAAAAGAACAGCCTGACGCTATTGAGTCTGGAGGTAAGAAAGATCCTTTCGAAACATCTGTGGCACCTCGTGGCATCAATGACTCATGGTGGTCTAACATAACGTGGATGATCTGTGATCTGTACATAACTCTCACCAACATACAGCTACACTGATGCCGTTACTCTTCAAAGAAAAACTTCCCTAAATATTTATGGACTTTTAGAGGTTGTATTATGGTGAAACATAGACAAGAAATCTAAGAGCTACTAGTGAGGATTGTTGGGGTAACTTTTTTGTATTTTTTGATGAGCTTGTATTCTTCTTATCTGTGTTCTAAATATGTTATGTTTTAATGACTGTCACTGGAAGGATCCAACAGTCCATTTCGATTACATGCATTTTAATAAAAGTGGTGCTAGTAACTGTAGCATAGCATAGAAAACCCATATTAACTTAGTTTACAAGCTAGTAATGAGCTTACCATATAATGAAACTTAGACACGAAAACCTCCTAAGTCAGTGTGACATACAGATCATCAGTAGTTTCCTCATACATCACCACATAATGCCTTTAATTTTTAGAGTCCTCTGCTAAGTACAAAATGCAATTCTACAATAGATAGAATTTTGATCTAAACTTAAACTTAATGCACCAAAGCACATGGTTGCTATCTGCTGTAAATTAGACGATTTGGTAGGTGTTATTTGTGTTTTTGTACACTTTTGTACTGTTATAGTCACAGACTGGGGTTGTGCCAGTTGGCGATGGAATTCTCTATCTGGGATTGAAGGGACGATCGGCAGTGGGTTTTTTTTCTAGCAGATGCTATCAGAGGGTTTGTGCATGAGGAGTGTGCAGTGAAGAGCGAGCAAGAGAAAAAGACAGACACAGAGAGAGACAGAGACAGACAGAGAGAGTGAGAGCTTCTTTTTTATAGTTTTGCTTTTTAACTTAGAGTGATTACTGACTTATTAGGCTGACTACATCTAACAACATGGTGCACTTAGTGCCAGCTGGAGACCCACTAAGAGTGTCTGAGCGGGAACAGAACATGGAATTTTTTCAGCCAATATCATGGCTTTAAAAGCACCAAATGATTTGCTTTAACAAACTTTGTTTGTTAATAATACAAAGAATAGTAAAACATCATTGCCATTAGGCTGTTCAGTCAGAAAGTGATGGATCATAAGTAGGTAATAAACTTGGTATTTCATTCTGGCAGCCTAACGAAGGTCAGAATGCATGCAGCTTGTGCAGACCAATGAACGTCAAAAGCAGGTTTACTGCAAACACTGACTTCAGAAAACAACATTTTCTTTAACTCAAAACATTGCACATGAACTAGGCCATTCAAAAGATTTCCTTAAGCACAATGAGATAGGCCTACCTTCATGTCAACAGACATTGGATAGAAAAAATATTACAAATGCAAATATCCGTGTAGGTTTGTGGTTTGAGATTCCTTCACCGGCACAAATCTAATGCAAAGTTAGCAAATTGCCTTTGTGAGATCCAGGCTTGCCTTTCATATCTGGTTTAAAGCCGAAATATTCCCAAATAGGTGACATAACGTTTTTCTTTGGCGCCAAGTCCATGTTAGTCCTTGTGTGATGAGCATGTGGCACATAAATGAAAGTGAAAGTGACCTGACCTGGTGACTAACCTGACCTTAAGGTGGTCTGTCTGATCTTATGGTGGAGCAGTTATTAATATCTAAAAATATATAAACATAAATAAATATTAACATCTAAAAATTTAGTAAAAATATGATTAAATTAATGAAATGGCCTTACTATTGTGATTAAACAGTGCGTCAGTACAGTAGGCTGCATACTATTATTAATTTGATTAATTTGCTTAAAACATATAAGACACAATAATAACGGACAAAGACGAATTTGACTGAAAGCTTCTTTTAATTTTTATTAATGTTACCAAAATATTGTTACCAGCATTTCTTTAGGCCACAATAATTATGTTGTGAATATCATATCATGACAGCCCATAGAAACTGTGAGTTTGTGATCTGTAACATCCTGGATGACACAAGTGTTTAGTAGTAACAGAAATGCATATTGAATAGGAACAACTCACACTCTCACTTTCCGAACAACCCTCATCCTGCCTTTATGGATAATTTGAATATTTTGTTGAAACTCCAAAGACGTCTTGGTGGAAACCGAATTGACCATGTCTCCCACACATCCAAGAAGTTTCTCAGCAATGAATCCAATTATGAGGCTTAGGCTTTAGTCTTGAAAACAAGGTTTATTAAAGCATACTGCCACTTATCATGTGGAGAACCACAAGGAATGGCTCCATGACCTATTTTGGGTCTTGACCTAAAGTGGTAAAAATTTAAAAAATCTGTGCATGAGCTGGAAATTCAGGCTGCTACTGTCCTTTCTTTCCTGTGGGGCTCTCAGGACAACATGAAGCACTGCAGAGATACTGAGAAATAGAGCAGAACTGAAATGAGATCTTTCTTCAGACTTCCTTGGGAGTACAAATGTAGGAGAGTACAGAGAGTAATACAAAGCAAATGAAAGGGTGACAGACAGATGAACACAAAGACAGACAGACAGACAGACAGACAGACAGACAGAGACTAAACACGAGCAGTGAAGAGTCACACAGACAGTTGTATCCTATAACAAGGGAGTGTGTGTGTGTGTTTCTGCTCTACACATATGTCAGCTTGACTGACATTTTCTGGTCACCTCGATGATTTCCATGTGGCTCTCCTCATAGTGCGACCGGGTCTGTAATCCAGCAGCCGTAAATGCTGTTTGTGTGTATCTGTGACAGCCTCGTGAGACAGGAGATCATCATGAAGTAACAGCTGGCGACCGAACCACCTTCTTTTCTCGTCTCGTCTCTCTCCCTGCCGCCCTCGTCTCTCTCTCTGTCTCCCTGCCTTCCTTTTCTGTCTGCCGGGCTGTCTTACTGTCTGCCTGCCTTCACGTCCTCCTGCCCACAGCCTTTCTGTGTCTCTTTTGCTTTCTTACAAACAGTTGGTGGTGTGAAGAGGGCCGGCGAGAGGAATCCATAACCCTCCTTTGTGCTTTTCATCTCGCATCCACCACTTTGAGTACATATTTATGGAAAAAGAAAGGGAATAAGAATTTATTTTGAAAAATGACTATTCATGAATTCTGAAGTTTCTAAGTTTTATTGACTTTCGTGTCACAGAAATTTGCAGGGCACACTTGATAAATGTTGCATTTAAAAACATTGTTAGGGGAATGAGGCAGCATAGCTGGATGAACTGCTGAATTAAATGATGAGTGGTTGAATAGATGGATCAATGAAGGGCAAACGGTCCAGACTGTGCCCGTTTTAATCCCAACACAATCCCGCTGTCTTCTCTCCCTCCCTCTCCCTCCCTTTTTACCAAACTCCGCCCAGATCATCCCCCCAGCCAGTCCACCTGTTATGTCTATTTTGTGTACATGTGTTAGGTTTGTGTATGTGTGTGTGTGTGCGTGCGTGCGTGTGCATGCATTAATCCTGTGTTCATCACATTCCCTGACACACTAACTTTAGCAAGGACTAATCCCGATGAAGCCTCTGCCTGATTCTATTACACTTCATATCACTTCTGCATTTGATATGTAGTGTATGAATATATATTTTGCCATTTTTATCATTCCTGTGTTATTTTTAACACACAAAAACACAAAATTTGTTACAGTTTAAGTTGCAAGTGCTGAATTTCATGAGACAACAAGGTGTTGTTATTATTTGATTCTTTCTTCCTTGCTGTCATTGGTAATGTCAGGCACTTTTATGTTAAAGTGTTCTTCCATTGTGATATTTTCCAAAAAATGTCAAAACAAATGTGTTTCATGGTTGCTATTCTCGTCATTGCACGCAGATCCAGTGTGACGTTTGTCCAGTTGAAGCCTTCTCCATTTACCTTTTCTTTAACTGGAGCAAAAACAGCTTTATTCTACAACAGCAGTTCTCAACTGGTTAAAAAATGGATAATGGACAGTTCAAAGCTCCTGCAGGGCACCGGGGCAATGCTTGGACAAAAGAGCTGCGGTAGGGTTTTCTTGTGCTGCGAGCGCTGCAGCCAAGACAGGCGATCCTGAATCTATGCTTGTTGCCACCAGCCAGCTGGCTTGACTCAATTTTACAGAGGCCACAGTAATACGGCGTCCGAGCCAACAGGCTAACATAGTGCGCAGCAGTCACACTGACTAACACACACAGAGGTGAGCAGCCTTTGTGGGGCCAGATGGTGACACAGAGCAACTATTTATAGCCTCTCTGACGGGAAAAAAAATAGTGTAAAGAGAAAGAAAGGAGCAAGAAGCAATTGGAGCAATGTCTCACAGCTGGTGGCACTGATGTCTCCGTCTATGACGTGTGTCAATGCGCTGATATCTATCCACTGCTGTAAATACACTCTGTTGGAAAACTCTGGGAGGACTGACTTCCAGAGTTTACAGCTAATGGACTAACCCGCTGAACCTTTCTGCGTTTAAAATGTATCAGCCAAACTGTGACAAAAATTATATTCAAACTAGATTTGTCAAAATGAATGTTGATGTCCCATAAATGAGTCAATACACAATATTTGTTTTCTTTGAAATGTTACTTTGGGTTTGAACCACGCAGTGTCAGATAATGATTTCAAATTAAATGGGCCATTTTGTTCATAGCTCTTCATTTCAGAGTGCCAAAAGTACTTAGAAGGATTAAGATAATATTCAATAAAGCAGCCATTTTTTATTTTGTGATTAGACATTGTGGCCATGCGGTGACTCATCTAAAATCCATTAACAGAGCACACTAAGATCCATCGTGTTTTGTTTTTATGCCTGTTTCACTCCCCGACAGTTGCATTTGTATGTAATTGATTAGATGTTTGATGAATGAAATGTTTTTGAAATGCAGTAGAAACTGATCAGGTGTGCACTGCCCAATCTAACGTGCATGTGTGGTTTAAGCTACATCATTATAAAACTACAGGCATCCTCACATTGTCTTTGGCACCATTAGGTGAAATTAAAGATGGTACAGAACAAGTCTTATAAGCACACCATAAAATAATTGTTTTCTTTCCAAATTAAAAGCAGATAGCAAAGGACATCGACTTTCCACACGGATCCCCTACAAGTTCTAACAAACAGTTATCCATTACACATGTAACCTGGCCGCAGGCAATGGACAGATATTGTTTGTGGATGGATTGCAAAAATTTAAAGCTCCAACACAACAATTAATGGATGATAGAAAGCCACAACATCAGTCTGTCTGTGACCCGGTGAGTGCGTGTCCACATTCCTATTCGAACCTGAAAATGGCTTTTCAGTGATGTTCAGGGTGCTGTTGCAGGTGCAGCCAGTGGTGAGCCATGACTGAGTCACAGAGACCAAAACAGTGGTGTACAGCGAGGCGTAATGTGTGACTGACAAGCCACACTTAGACACACATACAAACAACACCAGTGCCTTTTTACTTTTCTGTGGTCATAATTTACAATTAAGCGATGATTTACAATGTGTATAGCTTGTTTAAATGTATACAGTGAATACAGTGTGTGTATATATGTATTATGTCTTTTTCAACTGATGATTGATGGCATCTCAAGTCCCTGAAAAACAGTCTCATATAGCCACGTATTAGCAAATGCCTTTGAGAAATTGTGTTTGCCATTGTTTCAAATCCCTTGTGAATGCTTGTGAAACTAAGGAAGCAACAAGGCCCTGAACCAATCAGAGCGAAAGGATATTTTAATATTTTTTTTAAAGTAAAAAACAGAATAAGTAACCAGTCCAAGCTTAAACTTAAGAAAGAAGAGACACAAACATCCTGCTTCAAGATGAAGAGTTTTAAGCATTGTCTTTACTGCAAACACACTATAGTTCCATGCATCCATTATCTATTGCCAATTATCCTCTGCTGGAGGCTGAGGGGGATCCCGGTTGACATTATTCAAGAGGCGGGTGCATTATTCGGTTCATCACAAGGCCAACACAGAGACAACCGTTCATACTCACATTCATACCTATAGGCAGTTTAGAGTTGCAAATTAACCTACTCTCTCTCTCTCTCTCTCTCTTTAGAAACTTCTTACTGAAAGGCCACAGAACAAAACAGTACAGCTCCATGCCATCTAATAAAGAATCAATCCCCTAATATATTGCCATATGCATCTTAAACAGTAATTATTGTTTTTTCAAGCACAGGCGTGACTTTGGTTACTCAAGGCTGATAACAACCATAAACCAATTCAAAGCTCAGGGTTGTAATAAAACATACTTTGGTGTTTTGGTTTGGTTTGGTGTTCTGCAATTAGAATATATTTCATGTTAGCTCCTTTCAAAGTCAGTGTACTGATTCTGAGGATTGACAGCATCTTTACGGAGACTGGGCAAAGCAATGAAGCTCTGACACATTCAGAGCAGGTTGCTGAGGTCAAAATTTTGATTTAAAAAGGATTGCCACTGATTGCTTTGGAGACTGCTGCTGTTTTAGTCTCACACAAGCTCTTCAACAATATAGCTTATTTGCCATGTATGTTTTAATATTCTCATTACCAAAAAGGGAAATCTAATAATTAAATTCAAAGCAAATGATATACTGTTTGTTTCCCATAGCCAGAGATTGGTGCAGTTGTGGCATGAAAACTTCAACAATAAATGATATTTGTTTAACTACAGTGCAGTCTGTAATAAGGGTTTTTGTCACTGAAATCCCAGATGACACAGTAATGCTTGCAGAATAACACAGAGGCCAGCCTCATTTAATCCCATCCACCCAAAGCACCAGCATTCATTTCATCTGGACTTGCCCTCCAAAAACCATGCAATAATGTAATAACTTTTTCTCATGCATGGAGGCATGTGAGCAGTCACTGGGTCTAAAACCCCAAACAGCAGAAGAGTGACACTCTTGTCTTAATGTTTGATTCTGATTTTTTTCAACTGCTAAAGTATGAAGTATTTTTAATCTGTATACTCTCTATGTATGGTCTTGAATACGGATATGCATGATTAATACTTCTAGAGAAATGCTGCTTGCAAACACATGAAATTGAGATTCTAAAGAGAAAAGATGTGGCTAATTAACTATGAGAGATGTGAAGATAATGCTCCAAGATAAATAAGCCAAAATTTCCTTAAAAGAGGCCCTCTGTGTATTATAGTTTAAAAAAACAGCTGCTGTGCTGCCGGTGTAACAATGTTTGTCTTTAGTCACCAGCTCAATCTATGTCTTTCTTTCTTTCTTTTTTTTTTAACATTAGCTTGCAATTATAGCTGTATGAAAAGTCTTTAAACTGGATTCACAAGAGAGTTGAGAAACACCCAAAAGAGTCAACATTCTTCTGCAGTGTATGCAAATGCACCTCAGATTTATGCTGGGACAAAGTTCAGAGTTAACTTTTGTAGCCTGTTGTAGACAATGTTAGTTTGTACTTACAATCGCATTTTGTTCTAAATGTATTAATTATTTAAAACACTGAACTCATCCACACTGATAGAAATGACTGCAAACTTATGACATCTGCTGCACATGCATCCAAGTACTATGCATAGGTGATGTAGAATAAAGAGCAAGAAAGCATGTTTACGTTGATGGTTAAGGATGATTGGCAGGCCAAGCAAACACACAACAGGGTAAGGACACACCGGCCCGACGGTCCTGCCAGATGCAGGTCAGGCCCAGTCTGTGATCCCAGTTGAACCCAGTTTGTGTGTCCTGCACCGTCGGTACTAGTTGGCCTTGTCAGACCTCACCAGAGACGACTGAGAATGTTGAATCGGCGTCTGCCGTCAGAAGGCGTCAGTAGTGAGAGAAAGTGCTCTGATTGGCTGTTCAGCTAGCGAATCAGTGCAAAGGGGGGAGGAAGTGGCTCAGGCGTTCTCAAGAATTATTCACATTAAGGTTAATGTTACCTACTTGCGTGGAGAGTGAAAACAAGGCAGACGGCTAAACAAAAGCTTGTGTCTCTTTTGTCCGCAGATCTCCAAGCTTTTCCGTTTTCTCCTTTTTTGATCAGGAGTTCAGATATTACTGCCACCTGCTGGTATGCAGAGTTATGACCACTCATGCAGGCGCACAGGTGCAGACTGTACGTGCTAGCAGACTGTCAGGTGTAGTCAGTGTGGTGTGTTCAAGGGCAAATTTTTGGTCCAGACAAAGGCAGATGCGAGGCAACGAGAGGAGACGCAGCAGTTGGTCTTGGTTTCCTCTACTCAGCCCGGTGTGTCCTTACCCTTAGACCCAGGAGACTGTTCTTGTCTGTATGAAACCAAAAGTGAAAAGTCAACATGCTTCCAGAAGATAAGAAGTTTTTTTCCTGACATTTTTTACTTAGGTCACTCACATAATGTAACTTTTATTTTAACCCAAACCAAATTATTTCCTAAAACAAAACAAGTAGTTCTATTGCCCACACTGGAACAGTTTCACAGTGTAAACCACATTTATTTATTTATTTGCAAGCGAAAGTGAGCCAACCGATCTGCTCTCTGCCGAAGTTAATGGGAAGGACTGGCGTGTCACCTGTCTGCAAAATTGGACTTCAGTGTATGCACTTAACACGATTTAATGTTTTAAGTGTTAAGTGTTTTTCGTACACAGATTGATCAGTCTGGGTTAAAAACATATAAAACATTTACTACAGCTTGGACGGCAGGATTATTTACTTTAGGATTCACCCGTGAGTGAGCTTTTAAAAATGTCTTTGCCTCAAATCTCATAGAAAATATATTCAGCTTTCAAATGGAAGCTTTTGGTGCAAAACCCACTACTCCTGGGGGTTCTTCCACTGTGTTCTTTGATTATGTAATCATCAACAAGGTGCATGATGAGTGCCAGAAAACAGACTACAGAGAGACATGCTGAGCCATATCTGAACTCCCAACAGATTCAGTCAGTAAAAACCCTGTGGTGGTAAATAGGAGACTGGTAATTTTTGTTTCTTATTTCACTCTGAGTCAGTCACATATCAAGCTGCCTCGCAGGTGTATTAGGTAGAATGTGGTAATCAGCTACAACATCGGGGTCCAATGTTTCTCGAATTTTCTCTTTCATTTAATAATTAAGTTAAAATGGGAGACTTGCAAATAGAGTATTATGGACCACTGCTTGGTTATGAATTTATGAGGTATATATGAACAGCTACAGACTGTTATGGGTTAATAAGAAGCAGTAACTCACGATCACAACAGGTTTAAAACTAACCTCCTTCAAATGAAGCAGGGTTCTTGACGAGCTGGTGTGCTGCTGTTGGACAGGCAGACCTTGACCCCCACATTGCTTAATATTTAATGAGGCATTATTAGTTTCTCTTCTATAATTCATCGTTTCACATTTTGGATGACAAATCTACCATGATATGCATGAATGAGCTAAAAAGAAGCCATGGACCTTGAACTATCCCAAGGTTTGGGTGGGGCAAACATTTGGAGAATGTGTACTGTTTTATGGAAAAGGCTGGCTTGTATAATCAGAGAGTAAAATGTTTGTGTTTAATTTTGATGATTTATAAATGGTAAAATGTCTGTACATTTTGTGGCTTCATTAAGGTCACATCATGGCACATTTAAACAGGTTACACTTTATTCGGATAGTCTGCCTACAGATGTTTTATACAGTATTTGTAACATTTTAGCAACATAACAGTTGTTGATAATATTGTTGACATCATTGTCAAATATTTTTATGCAGGTAGTTGAATATAACTTGAATATTTTCAGAATGATTTTTGAATCTTATTCTGAATGTTTTCAGAATTTTCATAAGTGTTCTTCAGCAAATAACAAAAAAGCAGTTCAAAATGTCCAACACAAATTCCATAAACAGCTCAAAATCCACCACGGCAGAATTTATTCCAGTTCAGTTCAGTCCAGTTCACTCAGTTCAACAAAAGATAACAAAAAAAAAAAAAATCTACTTTGGCTTTTCCCATTATTTCAGCAAAATTCAACATGGAAGCAAAGCATAGTCACTTCCCTTCACAAAAACCAAAACAAAACCCTAAACACCAGTTAGCTACAGGGTTATAATGAATAAAGCAAAGTTAACCCGGCGCTGACTCATGAAGCTTCTGGCAAAACCAAGCCGATATACCTCCAGTGCCGGTCGACCTGTCAGTTCCTGATAAAACTTCAGGGAGGGGGCCACAGGGAGATGGTTTCACAGTGTTGCCTTTCAAATCTGGCTTCACAGTAAGCACTACGCGAACGCGGACTTTAACACAGCGCAAATAAGCCAGTGTTGGGCAAATGAATGGGAGAAAGTCTTCATCTCCTAACTGTTTGTGATCCCACGCTATACTGAACCGCACCGGTAAAGTGGAAGACAGATGGGGCGGAACGGGGCTGGCTATTTTCAGAAGCGGCTAAAGGAAACCATATCACTGGCTGACTGAACTAGTGGGGTGTGGAGGTAAAACCAATGTGTGATCACACATTACAACATAACTGACAGCATAAATTATTATCAACAATTGACCATTCATGCATTTTACTCATGTCATTAATACATTTATTGTTCTACAATTTTACTGATCACCACAATTTATTTACTGAAAGACCTACCAAGTAATGACTCTTGTCATAGGACGTAAAGGTTATTTTAATCTTAAAAGAATAAAAATGCAAATTTGCATGTATTATTAGTTGTTGCAAGTATGTTTTTGTCAGTCTGAATGAATCTTTAAACTGTCACCATGTTGACAAGTGGGTATGTGACAGTTTAAAGCTCTGCCCCTTGTAATCTAATTGACTTTATTTGCATTAATGGATTTAAGAAATTAGATTAAACTCGTGAGAGCTGCACTTGGTTAGTTGATGCACTTTATAGTAATTAGTGCACCTTTAATTAAATTGCTTATCTACTTTGTTTAGGTAAGAGCTACCAATGTATCTGTCCTGAGAGTCAAAGGAGAGAGGCTGTGGAATGCTGTACATAATTTGTAAAGGCCCTTGGGGCATGTGATGATTTGTGATGGGCAATATAAATAAAACTGAATTGACTTGACCGACAGCTGGAATATGGTGCGTGATGTCAGCGACCTCACAGATTTGTAATGTGGTATAATCTGTCACTATCCAGCAGCCGGGGCAAAGCATCTGCTAACCATTTTTTATCTTAAGTGCCTCATAGCATTGTGTGAGTGTCGATGGTTAGCCTTCAGTGAGCTGGACTCAGACCAATAAAAAAAATCACTTCTAGCAGCTGCACTCAGACTTGTACAAACCCAATTACTTTTGACCGGAGGAGAGAAAAGAAATGAAGACATGAGAAGGAAAAGAGAGATGAAAGAGAAGAAGAAAAAGGCAAAAGAAAAGGACAAGAAAGACAAAAGAAGGCAGAGTGAGGAGAGAGATGAGTTGTTTATGAGCTGCCAGAGGAGAGGTCAGCTGTGGCCGATAGACACTCGTTAATCTGTCATTACTCTCATCAGGCCGCTGGCACCGCCACACTGGCTCTGTACGTGCATGTGTGTGGGTGTGTGAGGGCATCGAGTCTGATTGGGATTCTGGTCGCTGGCCGGGGAAAAGCTGAGTCACCATGGCGACCTGGAACCAAGGAGTAGAGCTGTGGGGAAAGGAGCTTAGGAAGAAGAAGAGATGGTGAGATGAGAAGAGCACAGAGGAAGTAAAGAGAGGGCTGAGGCGAATAAAGAGAAAACATAAGAGCAGCGTGTAGAGTAATGAAATAGCAATAGAAATTGGGCCATTATATTCTGTTTGGCTGTTCTGTGAAAAAGTTATACAACAGGGAGATGTCTTGAATGAAAAACAAAAGAATGCCCCATAATGAGGATAAGTAGTATTCTCTTGCATTTTTGCATCATTTTCACTTTTATCCTTTCCTTCTATCTTCCTGAACAGGAGCACCAAATCTTTACATTATCATCAACTCAATCCCCAAAACTTCTCTGTCCCTTCTCTTGCCTCTTTACTGAGCACAGGAAGCTAACAGCAAAAGTTTTTATCCGGAGAAAATGAGCTTTTCTCTCTCTAAAAAAGTAGTCACAGCCTTGTTTCTTTATTTAAACTTTTTACCTTTATGGACATGTATTCAACATCATACACAGGCTCTGCAATTGTCCTTAAATTTTGCAAAATGCTTTATTTTAAGTGATTGTCATGAGCTGTGCTCTACACACACTTATCATTATGTCCTGTCAGAATTTATAGACTGAGCTCTAATGACTCACATCTTTGGAGTCAATTTAGTCAGAGGCAACACAGATATTTAATAAATGCTTGATTCGCACCATGTGTTCTGAAGATTTCAAATCTTTTCCAACTACAAAATGTGAAAGTTTTAGTTCGATACGAGCAATGCACATACATTTATGTTCCTGTCTGCTTACAGATGTTTGGTTTTAATACAACTACAAGTACAAACTTGTTGGTCAAAGCATTCCAGATACTTGATAGAAATCAGATCTTTTGCCAGATTGACTAGCTGCCAACAAATGATGGAAATAATATAATTATATTATTATTATTATTTATTTTTATTTGGTTCTGTGTTACTGTACGTGCACCACCTTTACTGATGCACTGCTTTCTGTATAATGTAGTGTATTTGTCAATAAAAGTCGATGATGACAAGCTTCATAAAGGCTGTTAGCTTTTTATTGCACGGGTTCGTCTACCCTAACACTGTTTGAGACATGTTTGTGGGAAACCTGCAGCAATTCAAATTAAACTAAAAACTCACTGTGACGAGGAGAAAGTTCCTCCAAGTAATTTGTTCCTTTTAAGCAAATTAGCTCAGGGGTTTTGGGCCAACACAAAAGCTTCTGTTGAGTAAGGACATTCAGAATGATTTTCAGCAGCACTAAAAATAATGCAGGATTGGAGACTCATTGGCAACAGTTAAAGATAAGAACCCTTCAACAGCAATTATTGTTTCACAGCAAAACATCAGAGCAGTGTAAAGTGACTTCCTGAATTGTTTTTGATCAACTTCATACATGATACATGTAAAGCCTGTGATGAAATAACTGCAACATGTACAAAATGAAGACGCAGATATGGCTGTATTTCCTTCAGTATTTTTTCCTTGTTTTTTTTCTTTTCTTTTCTTTTCATGCCAACCTGGTCATGACTTCACAGCATGAAAGCTCCCCCATCCCACTGGCATCTGAAGGACCCCTGGGATTCAAAAGGTTTTAGCCTCTAAGCGGTACAAAGTAACTCTGACCAGCAACACAAAACAATGTTGTGGGTCAGACGATGTGTTGTTGCTGCATTCAGCTGGATGGTTTGTTCACTCAAGTGCTGTGATTCTGGGGATGCTTTGTCAGTCTGTTTTGGTTCAAACTGAAAGATTTCATTCTATTGGACAGAATGCCATGACACTGTGTACAGATACTCATGCCCCCCAAAGAAAGACGAATACTGACTTTTGTAATCCAGAAACTTTTCCTTCAAAGCCACTTTGGCTTTCACATATTTGATTTCAAGAAAAATGTCTTTACAGCTGCTGGTTGATCTGCCATTAAATATAATATATACGCTCATGGTGCCGAGAGGATAGATCATTATGACTTTGGCAATTCCTTGAATTTCCATTTGGTGAAACACATCAACATCTCCTGAATGGTTAGGAGCCCCATTTTCTTTGTTTTCAACTACAACATGCTTTTGACTTTCTTCAAGTTCCAGTACTTGTTTCAAGGTTTAAGTCAAAGTCATTACAGGTAAAATCTCACTTGCATTTTCTTGAGAAGATTTTCTGAAAATTTGGTCAAAATCTTAGCTACATTTGGATGGAAGCCTGACCACTGACAGACAGCTGAATGCTCAACAGTTTGGATAATTTGTGCGAGCATAAGAATGAAATATAGGGGCGATGTTTTAAGTGAAATAGCACTACAAGTGTTTGAGGGATAGCCATGACATTTGGTAAATTGGTATTTGTTGCGAAAAGAATGACATTCCATCTGCCTTTGCTGTACTTTGGGAACGAAAAGCTTTAATTAGCAAGTATTGGCATGTTGAAACACTAAACTAATTGAGATGAATGTAGACACATTATATACTTTTCAACATCAAAATGTTGGCTTTCCAACGCTAATAACATGCTGATATTAGCATTTAAGTCGAAGCACTGCTGTCCCTAAACACTACATCACTAAGTGGCACACATGGCTATACACATTTTTGGTTCTCTTGAAATTAGAAAATTAAACTGAAGGAGGTTTTTTTTGTTTGTTTTTTGTTCTGTTCTGTTTTTTTCAGTTATGACCGCAGAAAGCAGAGAGACACATTCACACGGTGCTGGACAGCTGAAAGACATTGCACTGCTGCAGACATTGACATGCCAGTCACTGGCTGTAATTGATTTTCTTTGAAGGTGTAAAAAAGGTTTCAAACCCTAGTATTGATGTAACCTCTGTCTAACAAGAAGAGCAAGTGTGTGAATGTGCATGCGTTCGAGAGACAAACACAAAGAAAGCAACCGGAGGAGACGAGTGAAGATAAATGCCTGCGAGTGAAAGCGAGAGAGAAAGATCGACGGACAGATATTGTGAGTACGTGGTGAAAAGCGGACAGTGTCAGCTGTTTGAGTAGAATAATGGGAGTTGATGGGGATCAATTGGTAAATTGCATGCCGCGCTGATTATCAATCTATAAAGTGCCTGCTCTTACACACAGCTGAAGAGAGGAAGGCCACCACTGCATCTGAATGTGCGCTAGAGACGGTATTTGGTCCACACACACACACACATGCTTGTATACGAGTCTAGGTAAACAATCACTTACAGTAAATTGAACACGCACACACACATACGCAGAGTAGTGACAAATCGGTCTGTGTGTATTGCACTGTCAGCAGCACTAAATTGGAAGACAACCAGACCTTTTCACGCTGAAATGCAATACCTGAACTGCAAATGGGGTTTCCACATTTCCCCTATTATTCATCAGCATATTCGTTTAGTTTGGACTTGATTTAATATATGGAAGGGTTCCTTTGGCATACCTTATCTATCTTATCTATAATAAGAGATGTGAGAGGAGAGGCTCATGCGTAAACTGGTGAACATAGCGAAACATTTGCTCTTAATTAAACAACTCTCAGGCTTACAGGGTTTTTTATTAAGATGTCACCCCAGCTTGACAAAAGCCGCTGAACGCTCATGAGCAAAGTTTTGTAACTAGGTACATTTCCACATTTCCACAGATGATAAATACACACAATCGGATGTAACCCATGAGTTTATTTATCTTTTCATCAAAGCGCTAAATTATGTTTTATGGTCACAAGCACAATTTATATGGACAACAGTTTGTTTAAAAGATGTCAGTGGTCCTTTGTATTAATTTACAGATAAGTACCAATATAGACAAGTATACAAGGGAGAAAATGGAAGTGAGTATTAATCTGTGCATCATTTATTGATCATCTATCTTTTAGAGCGAGGCCAGTAAGTACCGGAAGCCAAACACTGGCAGACACTGGCAACTGACATCTACACGGCTCTGATAAACAAAGATATGGTACACAGCCTTTCTTTAGCTCGTGATGTGTTTTTTGAACTGTTGAAGGTTTAACATTTAATCATCTTTTGAATGCAAAACACCTGCTGATAAACACTGATTAGCTAATGCATGAAAGATTATTGCTCCTTTCATAAATAATGAACAATTACACAAGGCATTAACTTTAAATCCTAGACTGCAGGTCATTAATTTAATAACCATTATAAACAACAGTCAACTTACCGGAAAGATTAAAAGTCAATAATATATGTGATGATTGTACCAAAGATAAAAAACAAAACTGTTTGCTCTCTACTTGCATTTACAGCAGTAGGAACATCCACAGTGTCTGTGTGTCTATGCAACAAAGACAAATACACCCTTGCTACTTTCTGACAGTCTCCTGAATATCACTTAATCTTTCTAGCACGATGAAATAATTATCACCTGGTGCTGAAGATAAGCCACCTGCCTTTCATCAGCTCCACATCTCGCCTGTTTATCCTTCCTGTGGCTCACCTGAAGCAAAGCTTTGGAGCTTACCTTGAATTGGAAACAAGTATGAATTCACAATTACTGTGACCAGCTGCAAGAAAATGTTGGGATGCAAAATACTGTGTACTTGTTTGAATGTTAAATCCTGTCTTTACTTTATATTTGAAAAGAAAGTGAAAAAATAAAAACTACTGTCCGCAGGGATGCCTCCCACAAGAGAGCCAACAGTTGATGAGTTATGGGAAGGGGTGGGGCTAAAGTGTGGGACCAATGAAAGTGTGTGTGTGTATGTGTTTTTGTGTGTGTGTGTGTGTGTGTGTGTGTGTGTGTGTGTGTGTGTGTGCGCGATTTTCTACATAGTTTGGCCATGTTACATGAATCTGTTTAGAAGTTATGAGGGTTTTTGTTACAGGCCACTCCCACTGCCACACACCCTTTATGTAAGTTGGTCCAAACAGTTAATCAGCTTTGACCAACCTTTCCACTGAATCTTGTGTCTGTGAATCCATTTGGTAGTTATGCACCCTTTTGCAATAGGCCACTCCCATTACCAGTACGAACACAAACACACACCTTCACACCGAACTTGACTTCCATGCCAAATTTTAGACTTCCAGGGTAAAAACTGTGGCCACCAAAGAGGGGGGAATATTTGTGGACCAACCAACCGACTGACCTGAGCGACCTATAAACCTGCAGGTCACAGCTTAAAAAACGAACAAACACAAAAAAGAGATAGAAAAAGAGACAAAGTTTCAGAGCTCAGTTGTCAAATGATTGCACTGGCATCTCAAACTGGAATATTTAAACTCAAATTCAAGAGACTACAAAGTATGTGGTAAAATTAATTGGTGGTATTATTAGAAAAATTGATAATAATATGTATAAGACTATACAAATAACGGTTTTGTCTTCCACTTTTGAAGTAATATCCAAAGGCCTAAATGCCTCAGTCATGTAAATGAGACTAAATGAAGCAGCCTGGAGAACATTCAGTAAAATATTTTGGTCACCAAGAAAATGAAGGTGTCAAGAGTTACAGAAGTTTGGGGACAACTTGCTGTTTTTCTGATGTTCTCAAATGATCCCACTTATGAACAGTTTGATTTTTAATATGTTGGGAGCCTTTGTAGCCAAAACCAGACAGTTCAAACACATTTTCATTCCCATAAAAACAAACATGCCTCCTTTCATCAACAAGGAATACACTCAAGTAAGTGGAAAAAAAAAATCTCTGTAATACGAACTTAAGCTGAAAGAACATTGTTTTTTTCCAGTCTATGCATTATGCATTCCCCACTGAATTAAATGTTAACTAAAAGGGACAGAAAATGAGGAAAAAAGATTCTGATGTGTACTGATGCCTTTTTTAAATGCAAACCAAAGTTGCCTAATTTCCATGTATATGCAAAGGAATTAAAGAGGCAAGAATAAAAGTTTTTACCTTTGTTTTAAAGTGACAATAATTTCCTGTGGTAATTTAA
>JAQFJA010000024.1:13552296-13563178 GCA_029874485.1 Naso brachycentron
AAGCATAATTTCTATGATCTTGCGGAGCCCAGTTTATGTCAGTGATCATTATTCCTCAAAGCACACCAGCCAGTGCAGACTGTCAGGCTTTTTTTGTGTGTTTTGTTTGGCCCACTCATCTGACTTCATGCTTTTAGTGAATTATTCATCTTTCACTATAGATTATTCAAGATTAAGCCAGTTAAAGTTATAATCCTTATGATTGTCATTCTATCAAAACCCCATTTCTACACCATTTATGGCTGGCATTCGGCATTGGCCATTCAGTAGATTTGCATTCTAATTACCACGCTGTAGTGCTTTTGATTCAAATTGCCTACCTACAAGGGATTTGAAGGAGGCTACAAACGCACAAATTGGACATGATGTGGAAAACAATTGCTGGTGCACGCATGCATTTCTTGACTTCAGTATTGCTGTGTGTTAAAAATTGTAATTGGTCTTCTTTAGTCGTCTAGCAAAGCAACTTAACGTGACTAATCCTCTCATGGTTTGTTTGGTTGAACGTTGTCATGGTCATGGGTTTGCATTTTGATTGGAAGCCTTTCTCAAGAGGGCAGGTCTAACTTAATATAAGCCAGAGAGAGGGTAGAGGCCAAGCAGACGCCATAGCTTTAACTAAAAACGTAATGCCAATTTAATAAAGACCCCTCTTTCTCAAGACTAGTACCTTGGTTTCTTTTTTCTGTTTTCTTGAGATTTTTTTGATACCCTTTGCCAAAGACCACAGTCTTTTTGTACTGTCCTTATTTTCAACAAGCTCTCCAGTTTGATAGTTTTTATAATACGTACATAAGTATATTTAAATAGCTTTCTTAGCTGGTGCAATAATCCAAACTACAGTTCAAGTGTTGCTATCTCATTAGATCATGAACAAGTAGGCCATGTCCCTGTATTACTATAGTCTCTATCAGCAGCATTAATTAATCAAAAACCTTGAAAAATGTACAGTTTTGCTTCACTGGACTCAACATTTTTCCACATGTTTAAAATTGTTTACCACCGAGGTCAATGCAGTTTCATCATCAAAGGCTGGCAACGATTTTCATTACCTCAGCCTTTGATGTCTCGATGAGGCCACAGCAACAGAGGGAAACTGATCGCTGCCAAAAAACTGTGGACTCTATGGCCTATGTTATAAATTATGAAACACTATTTAACATGAGAGAGGTGCTTACATAAGGCCAACACACACTAACATCATTTCACAAAAATCAGAGCTGCAGTTCCAACACGCGTTAACGAATGTTTTACAATGAAAGTTAACCTAATACACTTTGCAGAAAGTGTTTAAAACTGTGTTGTGTGTAATTAAGTTTAGTTAAACCCTGTAGAAACATTTGCTCTCTGCATTTAACCCAACCTAAGTGAGAGGCGCAGTGGGCAGCCAAGTACAGAGTCCAGAGACATACTCCAGTTCGAGGCCAGTGATTTGGTCAAGGGTACTGACAAGAGGATTATGTAACATACATATTTTCGATGGTGGGGAAACCGGGGCACCAACCCAATACAGTTGGAAAGAATATGCATGCATTCCTCACACAGAAGGGTCCAGCCCCACCCAGGAATCAAGCCAAGGACCTTATTGCTGTTAGCTGACGGTGCTAACCAACAAGTGCCCATACTACTCCTAGGCAACTTTTCAGGATTTGCTTGAAATTTGTTCTGGCAGTTAAGTCAGGTAAATGATGCAACACTTTGGAATTTGTTCAACACTCTACAAACTTAAGACACGACAACAAACTCCACCAATACCTGCACAATACCTATTCTGGAGCCATTTATTTTAGATAACCACACATAAATGCAAATATGTAGGCTAAATTGGTCAAAATCAGTATTCTCTTATAGATCAGGTCATTACTTATTGATTCAGATCACACTGCTTCACTCTCTTCACTGTCGGTAAAGGTCGGAAGAAGTTTAAGCTCTACGAAGGACACAGACTGATGTAACTGGATGTTAACTAAAATTGCACAGAGGCTCAATTTATTAGCTCGTTTGATGAGGCTGTTTGATGATTTAATTTGTTTTTAACACATCTGTGGCAGAGATGTAGATATTAACACGTAAGTATCAAAAAAGGAGGAAATCATGTCACAAAAGCACTTCAGAGAAATCCTGCAAAACATTTGATCCCACTCAAAAAGCTTTTCAAGATGGAACAACAGCCAAAAATACTGAAGAAAAAGTGACATGACTGTGCAGGTCAAAGTTAATCTTTACACTGATGGTGTTGTACCTGTCTTGCTGTGCTGTTCAGCACTAATTTCTGTTTGTTCACCATTAAGAAATGTAATCAGTGGGCACCAAGAGTCTCATTGCAAAGCCTGGTGAGACTTCTCCAAACAGCACTTCTGTTTTAACACTCTGCAATTGTGACCTATTTATTTGTTACATAATGTGCTCAGTTCATTACTCACTCCTCCTGAGGCAAAAAAAAATTAAAAATAAATCATTATTTTGGGACAACAATGATCATTAAAAAGTCTTCATGATCGCCACAGTCACGACAAACACCAACATGGACTTGCAAGGTTTGCGCCCAATGGCAATTAAAAAATTTTAAGAGTCTATGAAGAATTTGTGATTCAAACGGATGAACATTTTCAAAGGACTATTGTAGAATGGCAAGATGACTACACACTGCAACTTTATCATAACAGCTGCCAGCTCAGTGAGTTGGCAACAAAGAGCAACAGCTGGGACAAGGGCTTCTACACCTGCCATATTTAGATACTACACACACACACACACACACACACACACACACACACACACACGGTGTACAGCCAGTAAATGTTGGACGCCATTAAATTGAATCTATAAATGCTCTAGAAACATTGATACTACTGAGAATACTTTTGAACCCGCCCCATTCAGACCAATCAGAGTTTGTCTGAACACTCCAGCTTTTAATGGCAGCCATCTTGGCTTTCACAACTCCTCCTTATAGCTGTCCCTGAGTAATTTGTGCTTTACTCCAACCTGATTTATCAAGTGCTTGGCACATCAGCGGCAAATAGCTCCCAGTTCTAGAGTGGGAGAGCATCTTCATGGCTCCATCTGCACAAGAGCAGGCTGAGAGGGAGGCCTCCGGCCAGATGTCTGACCTCATCCAACCTCTGCTGGTCCAGTGAACAAATTGATGATCCCTGTGTCATTTATCAGAGCCAGCATCTCTTTCATGCACACAGTAGGAAATTAACAGGGCAGTCACCCCTCAGAGCCTCTAGTCGACTCTCTGTCGTTGTAGACTAATCAGTCAACTATTGTTTCATCACAGTGCAGTAATAAAGCAGTGGCAGCAAATATGCAATTGGGGGCGCTGTGTGTGGCCGTTGTTGACAAAGCTACCTGGTTATTCGAGCCACTTGTACTGTAAGAGAGAGTATTTTCTCTCTGGATTTGACACAGCCACCCTGCAGGGATCAAGCTTACACCCAGCTCACATGGACGCCCCTTTTTTTTTATGCTAACCAGTTGTGCAGGACAAGATGATAAAGGAGGACATTGGTGAGCGTAAGAAGCTTTGGCAGATATGAAATATTTTGCTTTACTTTGACATCTGTGCTCACAGTGGAATACTGTTTACCATCATGCACCTTCGTCACTGCACTCATAAAGTTCATGCCACCTGTGAACACTTGAGCTAATTTGTGAGATTACTACAGTTTTTTCACAAGCTATTTGTGACATTAATTGTGTGTTTCCAACAGTTTAAGCATGGAATCAGTAATTGGAGTGCATCATAATACACTATTGAGAGTGTTTTTGGTTCACCATCCAAGAACCAAAGCTCCAGGTAACTTTGGTTGCTACTGAACCTGGAGATGTTGGAAAAATCATTTCCAACATAGTGTCATGTCATATGAGCACAGTTCAAGATATTTAGACAAGGAAAACTACTCACTATCGCTGCAAGAAACAGTCACACTGGTAATGCAGTCAAACAGTATCTCTAGCTCAGACAGGCTTGAAAATAGTCCAGATAATGGCTCATTTGCAAACAGCTTCTCAAAGCCAATCGGTAAGATTATACTATCGTTAAGCAAATGATATAATACTGTCTTTATGTGAATGATATTTCCACTCATTGTGATTCACCTTGTTTAAGAGACGAAAGAGCAAAGTCACACAGGAGGCACATTTGGCAGAGCAGATTTTTTTTCTAATTTTTTTAAGGGTTTTGAAGCATTTGGACGCTTGCAACACACCTGCGTTATACACAGTTTGGCAAGGGCGTGAAACATTTGTGGTCCTGGCAGTAGGCAATAATAGCCACTCTGTAAGAAAAAAAAAAAAAGTTGTATTTCTGGCCACCATTGCTAATGTTACTGTAATATTCCCTCTGTTGTAACTCTATTTTTGGTCTCCTTCAACTCATGAGGGAAAAAATATGAGTCTTGTGCTGCTAAATATCCTCTGTGTTTCCCACTTAGTCTCTAACTGTGTCTGTCTGCTGTTTTGTGCTGAGCAGGTAGTGTGCAGTTGGTTTATCAGAACTTTTCAACTGCTGTGGAAAACAGCAATGTAAAAGAAAAACCAAAGCAGTAAAGTTGTGGGCCAGACCAAAAAAAACAAAAAAAAACAACCAACAACAATGAGCTGAAACTCATTTTACAGTTTTATAAAGCTGAGGTAAGCTGCAGATTCAAAACCTTGGTAATTTACATTATCAGGGTTTGCATTTTAAGCAGTCTCACTCACTGAATGTAATATGCTGACAGAAACCTAAATTTTATTTCAGTTGGCATTCTCCTCTCTTTCCATTACCTGCATGTTTCTGTTTTTGCATCCTGGGCTTAATGCTTCCAAAGACAACTTTGTTTAAAGAGTAGAAGCAAGTCTAAACATTTTTTTCCTCCTTCAACATAGAGATAATTTGCACAGCTAGACCTTAGAGACAGGGGTAAGTCTTTAGTAATGGTTCAGTTTGCATTGCATGACTGATAATATGTTGTCAACGTACAGATGCAACCATCTAGAATTGACGGCTGTTCCATGACAGGAAACATACTGATGACACTTCGGAGGGGGGATTGGAAGGCTAGAAAATGGCTGGAAACTAGATCCCAGCCGGCTGGCAGCCGAAGAGCCTCCAGCTGGAAGCAGCAATTTAAGACGGCTGGTACTGTGAGATGTAAAAATTATGTGTACACTACACTTTAAACCACAGCAGTAAATTATCATATTACTTTACTTCTGCTGTTCAAGTAGAATGATTTGAGTTAAAGCCAAATATATCAAATATTTCAGTCATAATTTGAACATATTTTCAAACTTTTCATAACAAATAACAACTTAGGCATTTCCATACCTCAAACACAGTTGAAGTTGTTGAATGCCTGCAAAAAATCTTAGTTTTATCTTTGTCCCAGATACATGGTTTCCACATAATACTATACAATTTGGGATCAGATACTCATGTAGCTTTGAATTTAAAAAAGGAAACCCTGTGAACATCTACTGAAACAAAAAGTAACCTAGCAAACTCTAAATCAACACCCACATATAAGAAGATACACTTTGTATAAATCTTTATATTATAATAATGGAGGGTTAACTTTCACTGATCTCTGTTTGACCACAATGTCAAATGCACAACATTTTGTTTCTAGTGGCGTTCAAATGGAGCCAAAGGTTATTTGGCTTCAGGATCGAGCTGCCATCAGTGGTTCTCCACCTTTAGGCAACTGGCATAATCTGAGCTCCTCTTGATATGAGCTGCTGTTTGCTCTCTCTCGCTCTCCCTCCGACACACACTCACACACACACATACATACAGCCATAGCCCTCTGCTACTGTCAATCAAACCATCATCAAATATGCATCAGGAGCCTCAGAAAAACATTATGTGTGTGTGTGTGTGTTTGTGTGCGTGAGGCATGTGTGAGAACAACAGTATTTATACCTGTGTGTGTGCATGTGCGTGTGTATGTGTGTGTGTGTGTGAGAGAGAGGAACATGCCTTAATGCACATGTTCTATGATCTGTGTGCTAAGCAGCAACTGCAGAGTGAGCCACCGCTGTGCCAGCCTCACATCCATATTCAAAGGAAATATCTAACCCACATTCCACTTCTGTAAAAGCTCCCAGTCCCCCATACTGACTGAAAGACTGTTGTATCCCACTGTTTCTTTTCAAAACTGAAGTAAAACTAAAAAAAAGTAATGAAAAAAAAGAAATCCCACAGATGTAGAGGGTAAAAAAAGATTTACACCCAGGTTTTCACAACTGTTAATATTGTTAAAAAATGCACCCACAATATAGATTTCAACCTTTAATCTGACACACACAGAAAACCAATGAGCTAATAATGTGCTGTTTTCTCTTTAACCTGCTGTTACTGTGGCATTATCTACTTTTGAGACAGTTATTTAATGGTTAATTGCTCAGGACAATTATATCATTGGGTTTCCACTCTGTAGATATGGTGCTCTGAGCGCTTTCAGAGAGCTGTACCTTTAACAGAGGAGCTAGAAAGGCAATTTCTAATGTTAAACTCTAATATTAAACCACTGCAAAGATTCAGAAAAGCTACAGCTACAGCATAATTCCCCCGCTGTCTCATGAGGGCATTGTAACCAGCTAAGCAGTGACAGCACTGTCGATACTACCATGTCCAGTTACCGAGCTGCAGTGTTTTTTCGACAGTTTAGATTACAAAGCACAGCCATGTTGGTAAACAGATTAAAGCTATGCATTGGGGTTGTCCAGATTAGAATCAGAGCTACACGAATAAATAGCGATTTTTTGGTTTCGTGGTTCATCACCTTCCTCGGCACAAACTACAACTATTGCTGAGCTTTATGAACCTACCTGCTCAGTCCTTCAGAGCACCATTATCCACAGTAGATTGTCCTCTCAAGTCTAATTATTTCTCCCGACTATCCTGCAGACTATCAGGCTCATGGAGCGTCAAGTCGACCATTTCAACCCTGCAGGGTCTGTACTTTTAGCCCGTGTTAATAAACCCTCATTCTTTGAACTGCTGAGCGGGCTGCACTGAGGCTGAGCACTCGACTGTCCCTTTAGCATCTGCTTTCAAAATCGATGACAAGGTTAGAATTTATTACTTGTAATGCCTGTTGTAGGCTTAGCTACAAATTGGTTGAGGGTGACGTACTCTCACCTACTGTCCCTAACATACAAAATGGTGTTTTAAGCAGCCTACAGCACATCCTAAATAATGGAAAAGGTTCCTTGATGAGATCGAGATCAAGAGGCATGGGAGGGTTTTTAAGTGCTCAGGAGGTCTTTCTTTATAAGCTGAGCTCAGTGCAGTCATTAATTTGTGTGTTCCCTTGTGTCAAGTCTACACTTGTTAAGCAACTCCCACGCCCCGAGAGCTTCGTACAGGAGAATCTCAGTGTGTGGTGCTATAGAAGAGATGTGCATTCACACAGCAGGACATAAAGTGTTAATTTAATAAACATCCCAGCAGTTGTCTGACAATAATTTGAGTGTTACAAGGTGGAGGTTTATAACCTTTCTCTTCACATTCAAGACACTGCATGGAAGTTTGCTCTTGACCTTGATAACAGTTGTTTGACAACATATCTTCGCACTTAATGGCCACTTACTAGCCTTTTTTCTTACAAGCTCATCTCTTTGTCTCTTTCAGCAGCAGGAGGTTCACTGGTGTTGATGAAGGCCATGGCTGTTTTTTGGTAGCGCTTAATACATACATACTGCATACTGTATGTATTATATACTGCACAATAAATGAAGAGTCAGTATGCCATCCATTCATAGTGCAGTACACAGGCAGTCTACTCAGAACGCATTTCGCACAAACTGGCAGTAATAGCATGATTTGTTTTCCTTGGTTGTTGTTTTAATCAAACATAAACAGCAAGGTTGGTTGTGACGTTGTAGCGCATTACATTGTGGGAAACAGGTGACAGGATAGATTGGTAAGATGCATACTGGGGATTTCCTTCCAAATCAGTACACATCAGAGACACTTTTGGCATGTACTGCAGACTTTGCTTGTGTTTACATACAGCATATGACATTCTACTTTTAGTCAAATCACTATGTACTGCTACTATATTATGTGTTTTCAGAAACAGTGCTCTGGAAAAAGCTAGCAAGGGTATCTTGAGTTAAAAAGACTAGAAATTACAGGTGTGCTCTGTAGGAAACAAATGCAATAGAAAAAAGACAACTGCAGTAAAAACTTCTCAAATCAGTCTGTAGAATTGCCTGTAAGTAATTAAAAAATTAAAGCAGTTTGAACAAATCTAAAAAAAATCTTAAACTGAAAAATAATAAAACAAAAACTGTCATCTACATTACTTCAGAGTACTGTGTTACTCTAGCTTTTACTGCTTTGTCTCTGGTAGAACTTTACTTGAAAAACATATCCATGTTCTGTATGATTATTTTAGTCACATTCTCACAAAACTTATTCATAATATTTCACTCAGTGCTGACATGGTCATAATAGTGTCTCTCTGAGCATTCATTAGGTGTGTTGTAATACATATGTATTGACATCCTGCACAACAATGCCTGCCATGCTACATAAAAGGTCTGTGCAACCTGAACTAACACCTGCCAGTTTTGTTTTCAGTCCCCATGAAAATATTATTTTGAGTTTGACATTTACAGTGGTCTAAATTGCCAAGTGAATCCTTCACACACCACAGTACAAACATATCCGTGCACTCATACACATGAGCACATGTGGAGTGTATTTCAGAAAGAACGAGCTGTGCTGAGACATTCAAAAAAGCGAGATTACAAATATTTGTGATCAACCTTCGAACTAGGCGGTTATTGCATTTCTTTGAGACTCTTTTTTTCCATCAGCCAATTAAGATGAAATCAGCAAAGTACATTCATTTTACCAATCAAATGTGCCAATTTTGACCAAGGCCACTTTTTTTTTTTTTTTAATTCCCTCTGCAGTACAGTTACACAGAATTTTTCTTTCAGTCAACACGTGAATGCTGGGACTTTGCCTTGTGCTCATCTCACCAAAATCAGCTATTACAAATGCTGCAGGGGTAGTGTGATTGTGCTAGTGCAGCAACGTTTGTGCCACAACTAGGGATGTGCTAAGCCAACCTGCAGGAGTTGTAATGAGGCAGATCAAGAAATGTGTTTAAAGCTCGGTAGTATCAACAGGTTTTACATCCTCATCCATTTCCAGTCATTTACCAGCCATTACAGACAATAAAGCATTGCAAGACTAGAATGAAATAAATAAATGGCAGAGAGCAGTTTTATTGAAAGACATCTACACTGAGAGCACTGATGAATAAAGTGACCACAGCAGCATTGGATTACAACATTTGTCTTGAACAGCATTTTGCAGATACAGTGCTGCTATTTGCTGCAGAAAGCATACTAATTTCACTACTGTACAAAATGACGAGAGGCTGTCCAAATCCCATCCAAGCGCATTTGGCTCCAGCCATAACAATTACAGACTGGCACACCACTGTTCTTGGATATTGTACATATTAACATTTGGCAAAGAAACCATACGAAAATAATTCTTTTGGCTTTCTCTTTCCTATTTTACATTTCTGTTACATTTCAGTTGATCCATGTGCATAGTCCATTTGAAGTCCCTACGATGTAAATCTAAATTTAATATTGATGCCTCACATCTTACCTATATTGGTAAATGAGACCACTGACGATGAGATTCGAGATTACTATCCTATCTTTTACAATGCCTTTGCCTGGTCTGCCCAGTCAGCAGAAACACTGCGAAACGCTTTACGGCACACGCCCCGGCAGAGACGATTTGTTGCTCACGAGCACGATCGACCTGCTGTTCTCTTTTTTAATTATCTGAGGTTGGAAGTAGACGGATAAATTTCTTTAGAAAATTTCAATATTTTGTTTTGGAGGCTGAACAGGTATTGTGCAAATAAGTGGCACATCACTCTCTCCAACACAAGTGCTCGCACAAGAGAAGATCTTCACGACACTATACAGTACCACTTTTGTCCACACAAGCTACAGTCAACATTAAACTGAAGTTCTTCTGAGGGGGTTTGAATAAACCAAACACATACAATAAACAACACAATAAAAATCATTAAGATAACCAACAAGAAAAGCTGTATTTTCTCCACCCTGAACTACTCCCACATATCTTCCGGATTTGCATTAACCTCAGTATTTTTAAATTTAGGTTTCTTTTCAACTCAGCATGCCCTGCCCTTTTTGTGTCCATTTACAATAGAAAAGTCAAGCTACTCTGCCGGCAGCATGAATGTAAGCTTGGATAGCAGACACAAAGCAGACTGATAAATGGCAATAAACATTAAATTATAGATCGCTTTATCCCAGTGATTTGAAACAGGGTTGAGCTGATCTTTATAACAGATACACCATCATTTAAACACTTGCACATTCACAAACACACACTACCTTACTTACGCACGTGCTATCAAAGAAAGCAAAGATAGATAAAGAAAAAGGCACAAAGAAAGACTTAAAGAAAGCAACAGAGAGGGAGAGAGAGAGATAAACCAAAAGACAAACTACAAAAACATGGAGGCAGGAAGTGATGGCAAGATGAAGAGAAACCAAGTGGAGAAAAATGAGTGAGTGAGAGCAAAACAGAGGGAGCCGAGTGAGGAGCGGATAGAGATGGAGTGGGGCATCCATCCATCATGCAGCGCTACCTCTGTCAGACACAAGTAATAGATGAGGAGAGATAGAGGGGAGAGCAGACACTCCTCTTCAATCTATCTCCACTCACTATCTGAGTTTGCTTGTCAGGTTTGCTCTGTCACCCCAGACCAAGACAATTACAGAGGAGAGGGGAGAGAGGTACAGTATACACAAACACACAGATACAAACAGAGAGACACACCGTGACCCAGAACAGCTGTTTAACTAAAGAGAAGAG
>JAQFJA010000024.1:13648094-13660072 GCA_029874485.1 Naso brachycentron
ATTAGCATACATACACATTAGCATACATACACATTAGCAGACAGTAGATAGGTAACAGAATAAAAGTGAAATCTGTTAAGAGTTAGATTATTAAGTGAGGACATCCCTCACCATTAAAGTTGGATATTGTAATTCAGGTATACTGAGAGAGCACTACACTTCTGCACCTTTCCTTGGCTCTGTATGCTTTGTATTCAGGCTCGACTCTGTTTTTAGACTGTAACAGGGTAGTTACGGCCAATTGCAGTAATTTCAGAGAGTACATATTCCTATTGACTGCTCTACGCCATGCTTCTTAGCAACAGGTTACATCGCTACAAGCCAATTGGCTGTTGAGAAGAGTGACATGCCTCACGCTCTAAAACTCGCCTCTGGTGACACTGGTGTCTGTAGGCAGCACTGTGTGCCAACTTGAGTTGAGCTGAGATGGACCAGTTTACTCCACTGCAACTATTTTGTCTAGTTGTGAATCTCTGGTTCAAACTGGCCTTAAAAGAGAGAGTGACAACAAACGTAATGTACCATTTTCACTGATAATGTTGCTGTCTACTGTGTCACACAAAACCGGTTAAAATGCGGCATTTAGAACGACAAATTTCTGCAGAAGATATTTATATCACGATTGAGCCACCAGTTAAAATGCTTATGCATCCTTGACCATTTTTCCTCTGCCTCTCTCCCTCTCTCTCATTCTCTGTAACTATGGTTGAGGAAGAACATTGTTCTCATGAGAAGGAGGTCATTTTTCTAAGTCAGTGATTTCTATCAGGCTCCATAAAGCAACACCTGATCGATTTCATCCTGCTGCTAGGGCTAAATCTCTCTTTTACTCTGAACTTTGAATTCATCCCTGACCCTTCGCCAGAACATCTGCAATACCAAGCCCCCCAACACACACACACACACACACACACATATACATCAGCAAATTAAAATGTTGTCTCACACAGTTTGACACACACACACACACACACACAGAGGCCTGCTTCAGTTGACACACAGTGATGATTCGCCAACTGGCTGATTACCGGCAGGCCTCTCTGTGCAAATATTTACCAGATTTCGGAATAACTGACAAAATAAAACATAAGCAGGGAATAAATTAAGGAGAGGGAAAACACTGATCGCAACCTGAGAGAGAAAGATATCTACCAGTGGTAAATATCTGTAAATATCTGAGGGAATAGAGGAGGAGATTCTCAAAGTAAAGAGAGGAGATGAAATAACAAGTGCTGGGGAAAGTGAAGAAGATGAAGACAGAGAGGGGAACCGAGCTGCACAGAGGGGCAGAGGAAAAGACTGAGGTGGAAAGCTCTCTTCTAAACATGCTAAGCTTTTCTCCATTAGGGAACAGCATTTGGTGGGAAATGAAAAAACATCTCAAGGTTTTGCACGATTTGGGTCAACTTAACTTTCTCATTTCTTTCAATCCACCTTACCACACAAGCAAATAACAGAATATCTTGTTATATCGAGAGGACTCAATCTACTTAAGATAAAGTATCTGAAGCCAAAGTTAAAGACACTTGCCAGAAGGGACGTGGGACATGAAGCGAATGAAGGGAAACAGAGGCTGATGTGACATCACACAGGTTGACACGGCATCTGACAGGCTAATGCTGCAGGAGAGAGGCTGACACGGTGAGACAGTTTGACATTTGAGCAAGAGGCACGACAAGAGGCAGGTTTACCTGAAATGATCTGATTGAAAAGAGAACTGCACGGTGCTGGAACTCAGCATGTTGGAAGCGGTTTATTGTAGAAACAAAATCAGTCAGCTGATGTTCTTATACTTGCATGGAAAATGGTGAAAAGAATGAAGGGTCCCTAAGATTATTGCTGCCAAAACTTCAACTTTCTCTCTGGGGAGCTGAACAAGGCTGCTCACAAAGTCCCATCATAAGTATACTCCTCTCTCTTTGCTCTGCTGCTTTGAGAGGAAGCATGAGCAGGTCCATGCATAGCAGAATGATTACTCTAGACAGGAAACACTTCCCTTGCATCAGTTTGGGAATAAGCAGTCACTGAGGTGCTGAACCTGCTGGGTGCTCTAATGGTCCAGCAGTGGTGCACTGCACATCCTGTAGCCTAAACAAGGAGCAGTGGACTGAAGGTGTTTGTGCTAATCCAGGTCATTTAATTACTCAGCAATTTCACCAGTTATCTCTGCACAGAGATACACAAACAGAGCTCCTGCTACTTCCACACAACTTTTAACTTTTAAGTTTAATTAACAATAAAGTAAAAAATGATGAAAGCTGTTCCATTCTTAAGTGTGATTAAATGTGCAGTTAATTCTTATTTGGAGAAAGACTGTCGATGATTGAGTCTTATTTACAGGTTGTCATTAATACAATGTTCAACCCACAAGACTTAACAATATGTGACTTAAACCATCAATATTCGACAATCCAACAATCAACTATCAATGACTTGCAGTTGGTCAAAGTCTCTGTTACATGCTAGATTTCACAAACCCTGAAAACAGCCAAGAGGAGGTGCAGAAGACTAAATTACAATACACTAAAAGGTTATTATGGAATTTTTGACCGATGATACCAAAAATGAACTGCCAACCACTGCACAATCTTTAAAGCGCAGTGAGAGGTTTTTCATGTGCTTGCTGCTTTTTGGTATTTCCATGTCTTGTCAGAATAGAGAGGATAAGAAGCACAATAGAGGGGCCGTCACCCACAATCGCAAGGTGCACCACAATTTTTATGTCAAGATTGTCCAAATTTTGTGGCATCCACTCCCCTCTTGAACCAGGCTGCTCAGACATCATCTAATCTTTCCATCACTTTAATTGAGTCATATCCATAAAGCTGGGGTTAGTTATTGTGGAGAGCTAGCGGGATTTTAAGAGTAACATAACCACAGTGCTCCATCTAAACCCACCCCCTCACCCCCCACACACATGCACGAGTGATGCGCATTGTAACTGCTCCCTAACAGCGTGGAAAGGCGAACTCCGCATATAGCTTTTAACTTATTCAGCAACATTACCTTATTCAGCAGTGTGAAAACGCCAATTATCATCATATTAAATGTAAAAAAACAGACATAGCATGAAAAAGCAACTCCCTCAGCCATCGCCACAGCTGAATAGCTGCACCAGTGGTGACTGGCTTTACTTGTACTATTCAACTTTATTATGCTTAACTGATTTTACTGTGCAATTTAAAGTGAAACTGGACAACTTTTTTGGCCCAACTTTGTCATTATAACGTATAACCTGTTTAACAGTATAATAGTGGTTGAAAAATGACACCATTCACTGTTAAATTGGTTTCCAATATGCCCTGTTTTTACCATGATGATTTCTCTGCCACTGGCACGAGAGAAAAAAGAAAATTCAGTGACGCTCTCTGCACTTTCTGTCCTAATTCACCAGTCTACGCTGCATTTCTTAGAGACAGATAACGTCGGAACGAGCTGATTAGCTCACTGTGCTCTGACTCGCTTCTGCCAACAACAAGAGAGTCTGCAAACCACAGTCGGCTCGAGCTTGAACTGAGACGGACCAGTTACTCAGCAGCAACTTTAGCTGCAACCGTCTGGTCTCAATTCAAACTGGACTTAAAAGAGAGAGTGACAACAAACGAAATAGAGCAAGAGCCGGCGCAAGCAGCCACAGTTGATTTGCTTCCCAACGAGTCTCATGCTACAGCTAACATTAGCTTGCTAGCTGGTTTGCATCTACTGCAACTTTAACTTCTTTTTGTTTGCACCCTTCTCAAAGTCAGTCTTACTCTTTCTGCGTTGCTGCTGGCATTCACACCTATTTCACACAGTGATTGGCAAGGTAGACCTTTGTGCAGCAGAGAAAGAAAGCAGGGTGTGGACATCTCTTTGGAGCTCTTACATAAGGACAAACAAGTGTAAAACTACAAATTCTTCTTAGAAAGTTTGTCCAAAACTGCATTTGTACATCTAATCATTGCTTGCACCTCACTGATGACCACTTTGCTTGTAAACATTTAGAACAGCTACTCATACTTTTACCTTCTTGAAAATTGAACGAACTTTCGTACGAACTAGTTTCTAGCATAACCCCACCATTATGCCTGCTTAGACCTTACAAATCCATTTTTGTAATTTGATTTGCTTCTTTGCCTTTCATCATGCATTATTGTTTTTGCTAGAAGACAAATCCAGTTGCACAGAAATATAAAGTTTTATTCTGATCAGACCAGCGGTGTGAAGGCTAATATTAAATTCCTACCAGCAACTCTAATGCAATACCATTTCAAACTGCAGCCTCAAATAAAAAAGAATATACAGTCTTGACAGTAATTGAACCTTATAAGCCTCTCAGAGTTGGTATTTATTTTAAGGATAATGTTGACACTGTCTGTCCACCATGCGGAACGAGGCAAACAAAAAACTTTAACGACAAACCTCAGACTGTCTTCTAACAACTTGCAAGACAATCATAGCCTTGCATAATTAGGCGATTTGTTATAAAGCATGTTCCGTGATGTAACCCCAGAAAGCAAATTAGATGTTAATAAGGCTCGACTAGAGGAAACACATGGTGATTAATATCCTAATCTAGTACACCAACCATTATTTATCAACTTAGATGTTGTGATAATGACTGAATCATTTATACAGAAGATCAGTTTTGCTGATCCCCATATACACTCATCTTGTGTCTGCAAATGAATCAAAACAAGGGAGAACACACAGTAGAATTTGACTGCACAGTGATGTACACTGTTCCATCTATATTTTTTCTCTCTATGGAGACTCAGGGACTTTGTACAGGACTGTGCAGGTGCTTATGTTATAATGTCTACATGTCTAATTGTGCTCATAGACAACTTCAGTTAGAGAAATCTTTAAGAGTGCAAAATAAGGCTCTTGAGCGGTTTACTTCCCTCAGCCCAAGGCTAAAGGTGTCCACTGTGTCTAGACAAAGGGATATTGACAGGTGTTGTGTTTTGTTTTGACCCTATGTCAGGCCATATATCACAAGCACGAAGCCTTGAGAGTCCAGAGGCAGCTCAAGGCTTTAGTCACAGCTCTTCATTGTCACTGGAAAAACAACAGAGGAAAGTTTCTCTGAAAATTGTTGTGCCAAGTCAAAGTGCTGGCTACATAACAAGTAGAAAACTAATAATACAAGATAGTAGAAAGTAGGAGGAAGATGAGGATACGAAGAGAAGGAAGACAAAAGAGAAATACAATAGGGTCAACCAGAAACAAATACAAAAAGAGACAAGAGGGTAGTCAGTCGTGCATTTAGTTTACATTAATTATATCTTTATGTTTTTTTTGGTAAAGACCTCTGCCGAGGAGCAGCCTTTGTCCATTTGTAGCCATATCAGCACTTCTAACAAGCTGCTAGCACTCTTTTTTTTTCATCTTCATATCAGGTTCTCTGGGCAACTAACTGCCCTCAGTAAACCTCATTACCAGCATGACACCTTGCTCACCTGATCCCTTCCTCACCTGCCTGCTTTTTTCTGTTGGTGCTTTTGTTGTGTTGTTTTTTGTTTTGTATGTTTTTGTGACACACTAAGGGGTGAATTCACGAAGAATAGATTGCACCTGATGATAGAAATGTGAACTACACAACACTTCCAACCCTTATCTGCTCCATCCCATGTCCAAAGATATTACAGCTCAAACATGCCCATTAGGTTTTACAACTGAGTGTGATTTATAGCCTTGCTTTGTTCTTTGATTGCAGTAATCCATGTGCCATTGTATAAAAAACACTAAATGACAGCCCACAGGAACGGAAAGAAGAGCAGCAAAGATAGGATTTACTGATAGAGATCATGGCAAAAGAGCAATTGCACCAAATCCGCTGGTAGGAGAGCAGGAGACAAGAGAGAGAGAGAATGAGTAACAGCAGGATTGTCTTCCTATGTGAATTTAGGCTGAGCTTCATTACAATCAGGACTTTGAGTAAGTGCAAAATTATTGAATTAATTACTTGACATGTTCACAGTAAGGATGATAAATGTGAAACAATTAGACCCCATCATGACACCCCCTCATAAATGCACTCCAGTTACGACCAACTCCCGGAAGACCCTAATAAATTTTGTACATACTCCTCCTGTGACCTTTTCTTCAGCAAAACAATCATGCCAACTTTTCATTTATAAATCGATCATATTTCCTGACATCATCTAGAAGCCTAATAAAGCACAAAATTTGTGGCGTGCATCAATGCTGCTTATAAACAGAAATGTATTGATGTTAGTGACCTTTCCTCCGTAAAGCCACACCCCACCTTGTGGAACCATTCTGTTATTGACTCAGTACAGTGTGTAAATGACCTACTGGGAAGACTTAAGGGTTTACAGAGGAACTTGGCAGGAATCTGCTGAAGTATGATTAAGGCTTAACTATACAAAGACTAAAAGTCTTCCTCACACCCTTATCTAGCAGGTGGATGCTCCCTATCCTGTACAGTTCAACACCTTACAAAGCATTGTATCATGGTCAAAAGATCCCTAAAGCTGTGGTGATTGTGATAATTCTCAAATGTGACTGGACAACAGAAATTGAGAGTAACAGTCTTAAACATTATCTTTATAGTGAGGTTAAGCCTTGCCCCTTCTGATGGACCCCATGAAACCTTAAATATGATTATATATATGTAAAGTAGTCAATGGATGGAGACAAATTATTCTAAGATCCTGTAAACACGATGCCCTCAATCTCAAATATAGTGTTTGTAATTTGAAAAGATCATTCTAAAAAATAAATAAAATTACAGCTTTTAGTTAGAAAAAAAAAAAAGTAAAGTGCCACTTAGTTTAAGTGAATGTGCTCAGTGGACATCTTGCATAATGTACGTCTCCAACACTAATATGGCTATAGCCTTAGCAGAATTTCTTTCGTTCTTCCAGAACAAGGGAAAAAGAATTAAAAGATGTAAAAGTCCTTACCAACCAGGCTATTTTGAGAGCTGCAGCCATGCAGACAGAGACTCAGCTGTTTCTGTAAAGGCACACTCACACACAATCCTCACCGTTCCTAAGCACATTTGACCCCCAAAGTCCAGTTTGTTTGACTAGTGTGAGCACTCCGTACATTGCCCAAGCCCGGCACGCTTTGTCAGCCCTGGTACGGTCGGAAGAGGCGGGCTTTCACACGGCACAGATGCACATGCACGAGCACCGACATCGCTGTGACTGTTTGTGGAGGATTCACCTTAAATTCAGGCAGACAACAGCATATAAAGTGGAAAAATCAGTGGAAAAGTCAGGGACTGTCCTTTAGACCTCGGATACCAGAGAACAATTTAAACATGATATTACAAGATGAAATAAATGATGGTTCAGTATATGAAAATATGGGTTGCACTCCATAGATCAGGTAGCTCAAGCGTGTTAAGGCGCAGTTAGACTGGAGCAATGTGAGTGCAGGGCAGCGGGGGAGAGGGGAGGGGGGGACGATAGTGCTTGGGCACAATACGGGGCAACTGGGCCAAGTGTGAGTGTGGAAAAAGAGATCATTAAAACTCTTACACTTCAGATAAACTGTATGACAAACTGTGACTATCTTCACATGCAAAATTAGGTTTTTAAATTGACAAACTTCAAATGCTGGCCTACAATTTAAACAGGATCAAAAAATTGCTTGTCCCTCTCCACTGATTACTCTGCACATGTCTCATGAGGTCCACCGAAAGAGGCGTGACTTAGCTACTTTATGTTGCTGTTTCCAGATGGCTTGAGCTGATTGGCTATATGAAACTTCCAAATCATTGGTGGGTGATTGGCTGAATTTCTTTAGCTAACATTTGGCTGCTCTGGCTGTGCTGGTTTGGGTTGTTTTCATGGTATTTCTCTCTGAGACCCACATCATTCCCTATTAAAATTCAGAAGCATGCATACCCCTGCACATTCCCAATGATGGCATGTTGTGTTTTGCACAGCATCATGATGCCCTTGCTGACCTACAGTCGTCTACAGTTCAGGCTCTGTGCTTCTGCCAATTCATATTCAGTCAGCATGAGAGAATGAGAAAGCAGGGAGAGCTGTATTACCAACTACTGTGTGGTGCACAAGGGACAAATAGCTTGATCCCCAAGGTCTACAGATCATTAGATTGCCCTCACACAGATAAGCGAGTATAGCTGCAGGCCTCTTATTTCTTGCCTTTAACGCTTACACTGCTGTCCTTATGGCTTAACATATATAAATATATGTTATATTTGTTCTTGCAAAGTGCTCACACACACACACTTACACCTGCAGACAAATGTTTTCAGGTTAGAAAGTCATTTAATGGCATATCAATGTCATTGTGAGATCAAGGTCAAATGTTTGCTCACACTGTTCTGTCCAGCATGCTTTGACACATTGAGAAGTGAAAAAGGAAAAGTACTTGTAACATATTTCAATTATTTCCTTCCCCCAGACAACAGTGACACTGACATTAGTATCATGCATAAAAGATGGTGGCATATTCCTGGCAAACGCTTTCATATTGGGAAATTGTTATATCACTGTCTCACCCTTGGAACAGGAACATGATCCAATCAGTCAGTGACTGACAGCTCTTTTCTCTCCACTGCTGGATGATAAACTGTCGAGACTGGTGTAATGAGGGTGTTTTCACCCAAATGTACTATAGTTGGCACACTTCAAGTTTTCATTGCTGCCTTCCTGTGCCACCTTGTAGTTGCACGAAACATCCTGCTCTGTCTATTTCTGCATTAAGTTTTTTTGTTTGCTCTTTTTAGCAAGCTTTACTGTCAAACTACTTAATCCTGTAAACGGAAAGCTAAGTGAGCGGTTAGAGGAATATAATTACAGTGAAAACCAGTTTTTATTGACAAAAATAATATGTGTCAAGTTTAAGCAAATTTTGCACCTGAGGCTTGAGCTAATGGATTACTGTCACTTAGAATTACCTTGATTTGTCATGCAGAGATTGTGCTGAGATCATTGAGGGTCGAAGGCAGAAATTTCCTTTAGAAGACAGCACTAGACCACAGGAAACCCTGCACGATCTGAGAATACCATCATGTGTGATCACTGCTCTCTGGTCCCATTTGTCCTTACACAGGGTCATCTGCTTGGATGCATTTGCTAGCTCAGTTGTAGAAAATGGTCCCAACCAGATCAGCCCCCATCATGCTTTTATGGTAAGACAAGATGAGCAGTACAGCTCTTTGTGTAACAACGAAGGTGACTGTTACTTTCATGTTAAAGGACCATACCAGTGTTACTTCACGTCATTGTCCTCGGTCAACATCGGCCACATAGGTTACATAAATCTGAAGAATTTTTCCCAGAATAGATTTATCAATGAGATATTGTGATTTGTTTACATTTTGTCTGTAAACTTTACATAAATTACCTGAAAATGTGTGACATCAATAAAAAAGAAAAAAATCCTTCTTCACGGCAATGTTCGAGCTAGTAAGGCAGCACTTGTAAGGAGCTATTTTCCCAGGCATAATAACTTTTGTTTCCCTCATCTCTCTCGATTCTTCTTGTCTCACAACCATTTCTTCCTCAGGATATTCTGGCTTGTACCACTGCAGCTCCGCGGTCGTGCTATAAAATGAAGCATTTCCAACTTCACCACGTCTTCATCATACTCATTGTCAGACGTGGTCGAGTTGTTGTTTAGCCAAGCAGTTTCTCAACAATATCAAATAAACCTAGATTTTCGCTTTAGAAGGGTGAATGACCTATACCTAGCAACTTACATGTGTCCTATAATGTTTCTATACCCTGTTACGACATGAAAGGCAGTGAATGGGGTTATAAATGCAGTCTGCAACGTTTGTAGAGGATGATGATGGTTAGAAGTCAAAAATAGCTAAATTAGACTGGGATAGTCCTTTGATAACCTTGTGTATGTGAACTGCCCCCCCCCCACCACGTGTTATATCCATGGATATAACACATGGTGGGGGGTATCACTGCTTGGTAACAGGGGTCTGCACACATCTGTATTCCCCCTGTTATCTCTCCTGTGAAGAAAAACCTAGAAATATTTTTTTTCTCTATGACACCTGCCTTCAGCGGTCAATTTTAGCCGAGACAGCAGCGCTAGTAACAGAGAGCTGGCAGCAAAGCTTGTGATGTATAAGCTTGACAGCAAGGTCAACGTTCACATAGTGGACAAAGTTGTATAAATGGGAAATTTTATAATACTGGAGCATATAGGAATAGCGTGCTTCTAATAGAGTTATAAATTATGTATTCATCTCCCACAGCAAAAGTTTCTCACTTTTTAGTGTAAAGAGATCCATCCAGATTTTACACCTCAACCCTCCAGTCACCATCTCTGTTGCATCACATCCTCGTACAAGTATTTCATGCTATCTTGATCGTAGGGTTAGGTCTTATTTTTCGGATTGCAAGTCCTGCCTTAAGTGCCTAAAGGCCTTTTGTTTCTTTAGATGGACTGAAGTGAACTGGATTCAACCTCTCGTCTGACACCACCAAGTTAGGTAATCAGTGAGATAGAAAAAAAATCTAATCACCCTGCAAAATCTCAAGTTAATTTAATCAGTTAGTGCAATTGGTTGTACCTGTAGCCCATTTCAAGCCCCATTACCACCGGCAGTGTGCAGCAGTGCAGACACAAGCACCTCAGCACTGGTCAACAAAAGGACAGATAAAAGCTTTAGCATGTTAGCACAACATTTTTGTTGTTGTTTATTTGTCACATTACTGTAACCTTTCTTGCATGGTATCTATTTTTGTTTCTTTGTGACAGTTGACTAGTTTATTTTGCAAGGCAGTTATTTGCATTTCACAGCAGCAGTCTGTTCGATTTGTTCGTTGCATTTTAGTAAAACTATGGTTTTTATCATAAACGTTTTGTCTGTTTTCAGCGTAGTCTTTTATTCTTGAAATCTTCCAAAGTCAATGCAGTGTAGGTTCACTTAGTTTAAAAGGAGTTAAAAAGATTTTCTCCGATTAAAAAGAATTAAAAGTAACTAAAAAAAAAAAATCATTCATATGGAAGAGTAGCTAAATAAAGAAAAAAATCTGTAGTGTTTCAGTGAAAGCAGTGATTTCATTTGTTTTGTATTTGCTGTGCATATTGAAGCTTTAAATGATCAGCAATGCTCCGGCTCACACACCAAAGCTAAAATGTCCAACCTGTCAGGACCCGAGAAAGTGGCTGATCTGAACTACAGGGATGTAAAATGATCAATAAAAGTGATCAAAAGAGTGAATGGCTGGTTGAGTGGACCATTTCAGGCTCTGTTAACCTCAATGATTGTGTAAAAGCGGCCAAGATGACATTTGTCGACAAATGAGTCTCCAGAGTCTCAGCTATTCCTAAATTCAGTCCCTTAGTCTAAATATTTATCCATTTTCCTGTCATCTGTCTCCGCAGTTTTCCCCTCTACTACACACAGATGATCTGTGATGGTGACGTAAATCTTCATGATACAAATAAAGCAATAAATTATAAAAATCCAGTATCAAGAGTTATGTGTATAATTCTAGTCTTAGTGCCAACTAGAGTTTTTTGTTGACATTTATCTATGTGACATTTTAATTTTTATGTCACTTTTTCAAAGCAGTGTTGTCACCGAGTCCTACCTCCTTCACCCTTCACTCTGCCACCTTTACACAGAGCAAACAGACGGCTGCGGTCAGCTGTCTGTCACATTCATCACCTGTCAAGCTGGCAAAGTCACACCCCTGAAGTTAATGAGGGGATTCACTAGCCTATTTTCGAGTTTTATCACAAAATCTGACGTGATGAATCTACTCTTCAGTCAGAAATAAATAAAGGAAATACTCTCACTGGGGACATTTATATTACACTGGTGTTTCTGCAGCAGTTGTCACTTAAAATTCATTTCTAATTTCAAACACCAGCTCCTGTGTCTTGAAGATGTCAGCAAGAGTTTGACTGCATTTTATCTATCTTCCAGTTTTTTCTGCTTATTGCATGACAGTGATATATAATTTTTTTTTGTTGTTAATTTCTCACATGTCATATGTATCAGAGTAGTGACTTATATACCA
>JAQFJA010000024.1:13711395-13723657 GCA_029874485.1 Naso brachycentron
TTTGTGTTTTTTGGATGTGCTGTTCATTTTTAGGATGAAATGTAAGTTGCTTGCGGACTGTGGCACATCTCACGTATCAAATATTTATAAACCACAAATAATTAGCTGAATGATTGCAGTCTAATCTTTTTTACGTAAAATCAGAAAAGCTTCTAATGTAATGCAACATCTGATTAAACAGCAAAACAACAAGAAAAGCCAAAGAATTTCATCCTGTTTCAGATAGATGCAAACAAAATCATATGGTGCAATCTCCCACAAGGAAATTAATCATTTTGATCTCCAGCATCCAAATCCTTTGTATTCTGTATCCCATTTTGTTAGCACAGTGGGTGGTTTTCTCACATATAGCATGTCAGGACTGAATATGAAGAATTATTGAAATAAACGTGTTCACAGGCTTGTGTGGCATTAAAATTTGTAAATTGTCATCATAGCTAATACAAAGATAAATGTTTCTTTTGTTTATATTAGAAATAATTCCAGTTCATGTTGCATTTCAGAGCCATGACCAGAAAGAGGCAGTACGGTGAGGTGGCCAACCTGCTGCAGGGAGTCGTCAATGTGCTTGAGCATTTCCACAAGTACATGGGCATACCGCAGATCAGACAGCTTTCTGAGAGGTAACCGTGCACACACGCTAACACATGCATCACATCAGCTGTCGTACCACCAGAACCCAGGGCAGCTTTTTTCCTCAAGCTGTTAGGCTGCACTTAAATAATAGAAATAGTTTGATTTTTATGAACTATGATTAATTCATGCCTATGTTTTTTCTTTGAGCAGTAGCAAGAAGGTGCCGCAAACAAAATTTTGTTGTACAACCTTGTCTCCCATCTTGTAAAAATTGGCCCAGCAGTGATGTGTGTTTACATACTTAATGCTTTGCTCAGTCTCAGTCGGGCTGTTTAGTGATCAGCGGGGCTGTAAGAGCAGCTTGTTTCCAGTAGCAGGTTCAGCGCTTGATCTCCGCTTACACCTTAAATTATTCCACAGCTTGTCAGCTGAACTGCTGAAAAGTGGTTGCAGTGTTTTTGCGTATTTTATCCTGTTTATGCAGGTATTCACACACAAACACACACAATCCCACCCAGACAGGAACACACAGGAAGGAAACCTGTTGAATAATGTCTTATTGTTCCAGCATTTCTGCCATTGTGAGAGATTAGAGGCAAACTTTCCTGAGGGTGTGTTTGTATCTCCATGTATGTGCCTATACTGTGTGTGTGTGTGTGTGTGTGTGTGTGTTTGCGAAGATGCATTTATTCCATTAGGCACTTGACATTGTTGTTCATGCTGGCAACATGTCTATCTTTGCACAATGAAACCTTTACGAATGCTTTAGTTGCAGACAGAGTTGAGCCAATATCTGGATGTGGTCTTTTGTTTAAACACATAAACACTGCTGTAGATTTACACACGCACACACAGAACACACTCACAGAACACACAGAAAAAAAGTTCATTGTTCTACTGTTGTTTCCCACAGCTCTGGCTGATTAAATTTCCATTTTTTGCGATTATTTTTCCAAGAACACCAGAATAAATTTAGGACACATCGGCCCAAGTCAATGTCCATGTTCAAACTAGTGCCGATCCCAGAAGCAAAACAAAAAAAGCGTGACCTTCTGTTCTGTTTTGTCTGAGGTGTGGCAGACAGGGTTCATACCAAATAACAGCTGCATGGAAGAAGTGACTCTGCTGGAGAACCAGGACAGGAAAGACACGGGGAAGGGGAAGATACAAAGATGGGGTGGACAGCTGGATTCGAATGATTATTAAAAGTATAAAGATTGAACACATGAGCCACCACAACACTGCAGATAGCAGAAGCAGACAAGAAGGATGTAAGCAATGTTTCAAACAAACAGAGGCAGTGAATTAAGAGACATGATGAAGATACACACATGTGGAGTTTGCAAAATTACAGCCAGGAGGAAAAGGAGTTCAGACGTGTTTGCAGCAGGGAGCTGAACTATTTACATGTAATTGTTACCTACATAACCAAACTGTTTCTGTGTAGTTCATCATATTTCACATTTCTGTTGACATCAGAACACAATTAAAGCTCTTTTTTTAAGTCTGCCATCTGTGAAGAAACTCATAAAAAATGTTTTAAAAAAATAGGAAGAAGGGATTTGGTAAAAATATCTTAATAGATTTGAAAATAAAATGAAAAATAAAAATGTAACTAACATATTTATAAATTATATATTGTAATTATTTACATATATGTGGTTTTAGCATGAGTGTTAAACATTGAATTAATGACTGAAGAGACTATTAAAAGAAAAAAAAAGAATGTTTATTGAGGCAGTGTGGTTTGTAACAGTGTAATAAAGTTGGCGGAAACAAAAGTGTTAAAGCAAGTAATTGCTCATTCCGGCAAATAAGAGCTAAGTGCACACTTCAGTAATTAAACTGCAGAGGATATTTCTTGGTCCAAAAAACCCCCTGCACAGTTCAGTTTTAAATCAATGTTAAAAAAAAAAAAAGAAAAAGAAAAACTGAGCTTCCATCTGACATTTCTCTGTTTCTGCTGTGAAGTTTTGCTCAGCAGGGGAAATTAGCCCTTTGTCCTGACGACACTCTGAAGCCTGACTAAATGGAGTCAGTGACCAGGATCAACTTTGATTATTTCTTAATAAGCCTGTTCCTGGCTTCATCGCATCATTGCTTAATGCTTCTCTCATTGTCTCAACTTCACTGCGCCTGTTAAAGTTCAACTGACAGTCAGCGAAACATCATGTTTGGCGGCGTTTCACTGTATTGTGTGTGTATGCACTTACATTGATGGACAAAATGCATGTTGGACACAGTCAGACGTGCTGCTGACAGCTTGGCCACAGTCTCATAAAACAGCTGTAGACTCATACTGAGTAGCTGAGCAGACAGAGGTGGATAGTTCAGCCACCAGCCAATGCTTGAAGTGAGGCTTCTGCTTCAGTTGGCATCCGTGTGTGATCCGATCTATCCACCCTCTCCTGTTTATTTTGGAAGATTCTCATGGCTTTGGGTGTTGTCCCGGATTAACCTGCCTTGGATGTCTTTAGCCCAAAAGAGACTCTCAGAAAACTCAGAGTGCCTTGAGCAGACCTCATCATATGAGCACTTCTTTTTTGCATGTCCTTGTTGTTTCTTAGCAGAACAGAAACCAGTGAATTCATATCATAGATAGTAATGCATGGACACACAGACACCTGCACACATGCATACTTACACTGTAAAACAGTCACCAAATGTTGAGGAATAATTGGCTGCAACAGGTGTTTATGGAATTTCCGATTACTTTACACCATATATATGTATATACTGAATCCTGTGACACATTGAAAATGTCACTTACCTTCAGGTTTGCCAGCATGTCACTTGTAGATAGCAAACTGTTGTCTTTAAAATGCCTTCAATCTCTTTCTCTGTAGTGTTTGGACAATATTTAAACAAACTGGCTGTTAGCTGTGACACATCTTTGCCAGAGAGGCTATTGATCCAGCATATTAAAGCTTCAGAGGAGGCTAATATCAGTCGCATCCACATTAGAAAGTGCCATTCTTCAAATACGTGGCTAATTGAGAAAACAATAAATAACTGAGTGTTGCTGTTTGTCGTCCTGTCTAGAGTAAAGGCGGCGCAGAGTGAGTTGGGGACTCAGATCCTGGCAGATTTTGAAGAAGCCTTCCCCTCTCAGGGCTCCAAGGTGATTATAATGTTCAGTTGTAATGTTCTTGTCTAGTTCACCCCCCATACTAAACTTTTTGTCAAAACTCTCATTGCACTCTCCATCCAGAGACCAGGGGGCCCAAGTAACGTGCTGAGAGATGCCTGTTTGGTGGCCAACGTGCTGGACCCGCGCATCAAACAGGAGATCATCAAAAAGTTCATTAGACAGCACCTGTCAGAGTACCTGGTTTTATTTCAGGAAAACCAAGATGTGAGTCATAAAATGAATTCAACTGTGTATGAGATTATATCTAATTCCAATAAAGCAGAAAACGTTGAAGCATTTAGGTGAAAACCTCCCCACCCTGTTGCTCAGGTTGCCTGGCTGGACAAGATCGATCGCCGCTACGCTTGGATCAAAAGGCAGCTGGTGGACTATGAGGAGAAATACGGACGCATGTTTCCTGAGGAGTGGTGCATGACTGAGCGTATTGCTGTTGAGTTCTGCCACATCACCAGGTAAACACACACATACAGCTTATTGCATAAAAACTCATTAAGGAGAGAGCACTGCGAATGTGGCTTTAGCCTATTTAAAGGAAATTGTATAATGCCTCTCTGTCGCCGAGAGAAGAAAGGAAAAGAATGAAAGAAAATAGGTTAAATGTAATTAAAGCAAAAAGGCAGAGATTGAGAAATTAGTTGTGGGACTCCTCTGCATCATGAAGGCAACCACACTGACATGGCGTGCCTGGCGCCAGTTTGCACTTTCTGTTGACGTAGGTGGCCTACATGAGCAGTGACCTAGTGTCCCCACCTCTCAGTCTGTTCCCCTCAGCCACACGAGAAAAAAAGAGATGCACTATGTGTGTTACTCTCATTTTCAAATGGCCACTTAAAATCCAAATCAAAAGACTTCTAGCAGTAGTATCATCAGAAAAGAGCCTGACATGACACGTTTTCCCTAAAAGGACCGATGGACGAGTAGTGATTATAAGTTTGTGGTCTAAAGTTGAAGGAGATGAGGTTTGCGGTTCTTCTAACATGTTTGTGCAGTTTAACTTGGCCTTCGTGCAGTCATCATCTCATGTTGTCTGTGTCTTTGTGGACTTCCTTAAGTGTAAGCCCTTCCGACGGCGGTAGTGGATGACTAAACAAAAGCCAAACAGACAGTGATGACTTGCATTTTTCAATTACTTGCAACAGAAATACAACAGAAGTTTTAACTTAAACTTTCTGCATAACCACACAAAGAGCTGAACTGCATATGTATGTAATGAGAGTTGAATAACTCCACTACTTCTACCTACGTACTCATCAGGCACCCCAGGATATGACTACAGTTACATTCTAAGAATCATGTGAAATAGCTTGGGACGTCAAAATCTAGAAATTAAAGGCAAGATACTTCACATATTTAATTTTTTGTGTGTGTTTTTGTAAGGGTGGAGCTTGCCAAAGTAATGCGGACCAGGGCTAAGGAGATCGAGGTCAAGCTGCTTCTGTTTGCCATTCAGAGGACCACGAACTTCGAGGGTCTCCTGGCCAAACGCTTCACAGGCAGCACCTTGACCGACATACCTGGAGTGAGGAAAGCGCACACAGACACACAACACACACAGGTGTATTTACTATTGACTCCAGCTGCTTTGAGTTATTCAAGGGGAAAGTGTTCAAACACAGAATTATCTCTCTGATGTTGCTTGCTCGGGTTTGTACCAATATCACAAACACATGAAACTGCTGATTTGCAGCTTGCTGTGTTTAACGTTCCCATGTACACAAACACACACACACACTCACAAAGAGGTACTCTTGGTGTTAGAGGCTGATGAAACCTTTTAATCCAGGTCATTTTGGTGTGTGGAGGTGGAAGTGATACACAGAGAATGGACAGATTGTGATCATTGTTTGCTGGAGAACAAGTAGGTCAGGCTTGTTCAGAACAGATAATACGTAGGTGAGACAGACGCCCCATTGTCTTAAGTTCAGTTTGCACCCTTGCTTGTTGGGCTCTTTAATTCAATCAGGGCTTTAGGTGAGTGGAATTCTATAATTGAAAAGTGCCATTTGTTTAAAGCTACCATGAAATGGTTGCATAAAAATGAAAGGAAGTCATGAAACCTCGACTTTATTTTAATGCCTTAGCGATAGTATCATAAGAGGCAAACCTCTTATGATACTATTATTATAAATAATAATATAAATAATAATAAATGCTTATTACAATTAAGCATTTTGGGGAAAAAATGTTATCTTTATCTGTGTTTTTATAGCAAAAGAGACCAGAAAGTCCTCTAGACCCCACTAACCCCTTCCTGGAGGATGAGCCGGGAGAGGATGTGGGCGCAGAGAGAGATGAGGATCTGACTAAGGTGAGCTCATGTTGAATTACTCTTATCTGACCTGTTCTGCAATGTAAAGGGATTATCAGATGTTGTGTTCTCTGACGTGGAGGCCAAATAAACTCTAAAAACGTTAACGGGAGTATGACTCATTTGCTCATGGCAGTGCATTTGCCCGTGAAACAGTAGGTTAGCAGCCTTATTTAGATGTTCTCTCATGTACAGCCTCAACTTACAATCATTTGGCTTTGAACACAAGAATCTCCTTTTCTTGGCTAAAAGCATGTATGTGCGCCAGCTCTTAATCAGGACTGTAACCTAGCAGCAGTTTGACTTAGATCTGAGCAATCTATTCATTTTGAGCAATTGGTCAAAACATTGTATGTAGAGTTAACCTGTTTTCTACATCTCGGTAAAACTATTCTATTGTAATAAAAGTCCTGCAGCAAGGTTAGACCTTCCTCACAGTATAACACAAGTTAAACAGTGCCACAGAATACAACCTCCAAATTGTTTAAAAGTCTAATCCACATAGCTTCAAAGCACAACTTTCCTCTTGAATGTGGGATTTGTTGCAAGGCTTTTGTATTGGACACCATCAGTTAAAGCTAAGAGATGCTAATAAAGTCGTAGCTGAGTGTATTGCATGTGTGCAAGATCAATTGCTTCATGAGTCTCAATCATGCTACACGTGCTTCTTTGACATTTAAAAAAAAATTCTTACAACATCTTATCTATGAAAACTGTTAAAACTAAATATTTACCTTTACATGTTGGGTTGAAGGCAAAACATGAAATCGCTGATTGGTACTGAGGGAAGCAAAAACTAAAATCTGTTATTTCACTCATTCCTCATTTTTTTTACTTCATTGTTTCAGCCCAGGAAGCCGAAAGCGCCGGACAATCCTTTCCATGGCATTGTCTCCAAGTGCTTTGAACCTCATCTATATGTCTACATAGAGTCCCAAGACAAGTGAGCAACACACACTCATATAAGCCAGAAAAGGCAAAAGTGGGTCGTGGCACACAGACCCAGAATCAGGGGCAGGTTGTGTGTAAAGCTGGCGCGAGCATCCTTTTTCCAGTGCCCCTTCATCAATCAGACCCCCCACCTCTCATTCTACTTCATTGCCTCTTCTGTCTTTCCATCTCTTGTTCCTGTGCATGCTTCTGTCTCCACTGTGGCAGAAATGTTTCCCATTAGCTGCACGACCACAGACCCAGAGAGAAATAGAGAGTGAGGTTGAATAAGTGCTGTCAAAGCAGATCTGCCTGTTTTCATTCCCTCCTCTTTTTTTTCTTCTTGATCCCCCTTCTTTGGTCTCTTGCTATGTAAATTTCATTTCACTCCTCCTTTCTTCATCTCAATCTCTTTTTAAGTTTCTTTCCCTTTCTCTTATAGTCCTTTTTCTGTTTTCTTTATACCTTACTTTGACCTCCCACTGTTCTTCCCTTCCTTTTCCCAGTCATGGCGATGGCTCCTGAAACTGAACACAGTTCTGTAACTGCTGTGCTTGTGTGCAGCCCCTTGCTTTTGGCTCTATGGAGCATTAAATGCCGTTTGTCTGTCCAAGGGAACAGGGTTGACCTATTCTGCAGCTACAACCTCAATTCAGTTCAGTCCAAAGGCCTTAAACAGGCCAGATCAGCTTGTCCCCAGTGGGACATAGCAGGAGAGAACAGTGGTCTGCTTGTTTTGTACTTGGCTTTAGCTCCAGCATTCAGTTTGGGCCACACCAACTGACTGTGGACCTGTTGACTGTAGCACAGAGAATTTTGATATGCTTGGAGTATTTTCTCCTGTTCACCCATCTGGTTCTCTGTCTGTTTGCCTGTTATTTAATCTGTTTATATGTTTTATGGGGGGAACCAATCATATGTTTGTGCTGTTTTATTTGATTCATTTAATTCTTTTTATGTGAGTCTAATCCAACCACTTGTATGTGTGAGTTTGACTGTACATTTTTGGACATCTGCAGGAATCTGGGCGAACTGATCGACCGGTTCGTGGCTGACTTCCGAGCACAAGGCCCACCCAAGGCGGGCACAGAGGACACTGGAGCAGTACTGCCCAGCTGTGCTGACCTCTTTGTCTATTACAAGAAGTGCATGGTGCAGTGCTCCCAACTGAGCACCGGAGAACCAATGATCGCCCTCACCACCATCTTCCAGAAGTTTCTGAGAGAGTACGCTTGGAAGATCCTCTCTGGAAACCTGCCTAAGTAAGACTCAGCTTTGGTCATTCATTCAAAATGTCAAACACGCCTCAACAGGGCAGTTACTCAAGCCCGTTTGGAAGTAGCTCAAAACATCGTGTAAGGACCAGGAGATGTAGGCTGTAAGGCTGCCCGACTAATTTCAAGTGACAAGCAAAACCTTCAACTTCTCTCTGAAATAAAAGTTCATTACTTTTTTCCATATGTTAGTAGAAAATGTGACTAAGATATTAAAGTACAAGTCTGTCTATAATACGTTTTTTAACAATCACTATGAAAAGGACAAACACTGAATTGATCCTACCAACTAGTACTGAGCCATACACTTCGTTTATTGTCCAAACAACCTCTGAAAACACATCATTCAGCCACATAGCTGCACTGGATGACATACATGTTTTTGAGTCAATGCCATAGGTTTAACTCACTATTATTTCCAGTATTTCAACGGTTTCCTTCTATTAGAATCATTCAATCTGGGCAGTAACAGAAACACAGATTTGTTTGGAAGTAACTTTTCACCGACAAGCATATCACACCCTTATTTGTTCATTCCTTTGTTATGGTGATGGGCCTGTTTAGCAGTTTTAGTTTATTACTTGAGGTCTTCTGTCTTCGCTGTGTTTGATGGATTGTGAATTGATGCTATGAGGGATCTGGAGTTGGTTATGTTGTGGTAAAGCCTAATACGCTACCAGCAAAAACATCTCTGGCACATTGGCCACATTTGAACTCATCACTAGGCAGGCACACACACACACACACACTCAGTTGTGCTCCTTTTTTTGTCTCAGATATGCATGCACGCTAAGACTTGCCTCCGCTTACTAATTTATACTATATTCTAGTCGAATTCAAATGCTGTTTAAAGATGCAGTCAAACTCTTTGCAAGTGCGTACGCTTTCGGACTCATGCAAACATGCTCGTCCAATGTGGTCTGCTGTGAACTGGTTTCGTGAGGTTGAAGGGGGGCCCTCCAGAGGAGCTTGAACTACGTTGCGGTTTTCCCCACGTTTTGTTATGATGTTTATTAATGGTCCCCGTTGAAGCTTCGCTGGTGCAGCATCCTGACACTTGGCGTCTGCTTGTAGGCATGTCTGTTGTGTTTCACTTATAAAATGGGCTTCTTTACCTGATTTTTTAAATGATGTGTTCCCCAAAGAGTCTTTCTTAAAAGCTCCACAGCAAAGGGGGTCCACATCAACCAGTCTTAGGAAAAACAATTTACAGCATCTTTGTCTCTAAGTCTTCCTGTAACATAAAGGCATACACTTATAAACAATCCAAATATCAAAACAAACAATTAAAACACACAAGGCTGAAACCAGCCTTTACTCAAAACCCAGAAGATGTTTTATCACAAGCACTAACACCATCCCCGGTGCTAGACAGCTATAAGAAGGTTAAATATCAGCATTTTCACCTCATGTCTACCCCTCTGACTCTGATTGTTCCTCTACTTAACTTTTGTTTTTCACTTTCAACGCCTTGCCGTTACATCTTTTTCTCTGTGCAGATCCAGCAGTAACAGTGGGGGTCTCAACATCACCATTCTGCTGAAAGAGAAGGAAGGCTCAGAAGCTGCAAAGTTCACCGTGGATGAGCTCTGCCTGATCTGTAGCATCCTGAGCACTGCAGAGTACTGCCTGGCTACCACACAACAGGCACGCACACACACACACACACATGCACAGCAACATAAGAGATGCATATTGTGCAGTAGTTACTGGGTGTTGACTTCATTGCATCAGTTTTTTAAGGAACATACATTGGCAGTTATAATTACAACACAACAGGAAATGTTTCATCCACAATGTTTTTTCGCAAGCACAAATACTGCAGCAATTATAAGTCAATATTGAAAAGAAAAATAGACCAACACATTTGATAGGATGCTTGCAAAGAAACAAAGCTTGTGTTTTATATTTGTGTTTGTCTGTCTTCCAGTTGGAAGAGAAGCTTAAGGAGAAAGTTGATAAAGTCCTGGTAGAGAGAATTAATTTGACTGGGGAGATGGACACATTCAGCACGTAAGGGAGCAATTTTTATCCTTATAATTTGAAAAAGATCCTCCTTCAGATCTGTTTTATTGGTATAATTCTTCTTCTGTTGTGTTGTTTCAGTGTGATCTCAAACAGTATTCAGCTGCTTGTTCAAGACCTTGATGCTGCTTGTGACCCTGCGCTCACCGCTATGAGCAAGGTTGGACGTTGCCATTCATTTGAAAGTTAAATAATCATCGTATTAACACCCTTAAAAGATGCTGTAAGAATGTGACATACTTACTGGTGGTTTTGTGAAGTTCTTTTTGCCACCAATCATCACTGATAGACTTGAAAATTTCCACTCAAGCCTGATGAAATAATTTTTTCAGCACTAGCCCTCCGTCCTCTGTCTGTCTCCCTCTCTCTCAGATGCCGTGGCAGAGTGTGGAGCACGTGGGTGACCAGAGCCCTTATGTGACGTCGATCATCATGCACATAAAGCAAAATGTCCCCATCATCAGAGACAATCTGGCCTCCACACGCAAATACTTCACACAGTTCTGCATCAAGTTCACAAAGTACAGTGAACACACACACACACACACACACTCATGGTCTTGCACACATAATCATTCTATTCATAAGCCATGATTTAAGGGTTCTGAACTTAATTTATGTGTTATTTCTTTTTTTCTTAGTTCTTTCATTCCCAAATTTATCAACCACCTGTTCAGATGTAAGCCTATCAGCATGGTGGGAGCTGAACAAGTAAGTTTGATTTATGCTAATCCATCCGAAAGCCTCATTTGAACAGGATTGTTAATCATCACATGTTCTTAGCTGTACATGTTTGTGCACTATTGCATCAGAGCAGTCGTGCTATACATTTTATGTTATGCGTACATGTTTGACTGTTCTCATATGGCTGAGTTTCTGTTTTGTGTATCCCGCCCCACCAGCTACTCCTTGACACCCACTCCCTGAAGACAGTCTTGTTGGATCTGCCCTCCATAGGCTCCCAGGTTCTCCGCAAGGCACCTGCAAGCTACACCAAGATAGTGGTGAAAGGCATGACCCGTGCAGAGATGATCCTAAAGGTGAGGACTGAGGGGGTTGGGGGGCAAATGCAAACTAGACTCCAGTGTAGAAGCTCAGTTTGGACAGTTTTGGCATGGTGCAGCTTTGAGGTACACGATAAGAGGTTTTTAGTGTGAGTAAGCACAAAGCCTACCCCTCCTGGGATGAATGTTGGAAAAACACTCAACCCTGCTCTTAAGGGCAGTAGATTAAATTTAAACAGTTTACCTTTCACGTATAAACTCAGACTGAGCCCCTGAAAGTTTACCTGAAGGGTTTTAATGGGAGCCTGAATTCTTGTCTGAATACAAAGTAGTTCAACTTAAACATATTATTAGAGCTCGGCCTATCTTTATGGGACACTTGAGCTTTTATGACATTTAACTTGGGTGGCTAAATTCATGCTGGTCATTTTTACAACCAAAGCTTCAGTTTCTGACCTTTAAAGGCTCAGAACCTCGCATACACCCTAAGTAAGTACTATCCTGATGACTTTTCTTTATCTCTTGTTTGCCGTTGTACAGATTTAATGTTGACACTCTGACATATCCAGTTAAACTTTGCTTTTGCTGTTGATGCTAATGCTTGACAGAGAAATGTCTGGCACAACCTGCAGAAAGCTGCTTTTTCCACTGATTGAGGTTCCATCGTTAGAAGCAACAATAGACCAAACTCACATTTTTCCTTTGGAGTGTTTGTGGTTTGACTGGCGAGCCTGTATTAAAATGTTTGTGTTGAATCACAGCAGATTATCTACTTAGAGTTTATTTTTGGGCAGAGTTACCCTTCAATTGTGTCTTTAACCCCACTCACAATAGCACTTTATGAGCATGTTTCCATAAAATAAGAGGGAATAGAAATGGAGCTCATGCATGGCTGGTTTAATGAGTGAGAGTCGGGCCAACACCAGACTTACACACATGTATTTCTAAACACAGTATGTGGTTGACCTTAAGCCAATGGAAAGGTGTGAGTTAG
>JAQFJA010000024.1:13768725-13779032 GCA_029874485.1 Naso brachycentron
TCATGTCATCTTTATTTTTCGGGGCCAAGTTATGGAGAGTAGTATCAGTAAGAGCATCGATAAGCTGCATCAGATTTGATATCTGCATTGCTAAAAACTCTCACGATAGTCATCCCTAAAATAAATTGTTGCATATATGTTGTGCAAGAAACAGATAACTGTGATATCATATAAATACTTGTTTTTTGTTGCATGTACACAACAAATTACATTAGTTTTGCCTGAAGAGTCTGTCTGCTTTAAGCTGATTCACATTTCAAATTAAATCTGGTAAATGCCTTCTGATTACCATGTATATTACTTGGGGAAAACTGAGACTAAATTATTAATATAGAAAAACCTCACAAACTCTATATTCCAGCTGTCAGCAGCATAAAGAACGCTCGGTGCCTGTTATGTCCCTGCTCGACACTATGACTCACCACGCGCACACACCCCTCTGTCCTCTTCTTGGAAGCCTGATGAATCCTTTATCTGCAGCTTGAATACCTCTGTGACCCATTCATATTTCTGTCCCAAAGACAGAAAGAGAGGAGGGCGGGGAGCCCATGATACAGAGGCTGCAAACAGAACAGCAGTGACTGGCAGGCCTACTCACCTATCTCAAAGCTGCCATCAATGACACCTATTAGGTAACTAGGGATGTCAAAGCGCCTCTCCAGCTGAGTTATTGTGCTCTTCATGTAGCTCCCCGACAGAGCCTTTGCAAAATAGGCAAAGGACAAAGCCACCAGAAACATCTGAGAGAAGAAAGTGAAAGGAGAAAAGGAGAGAAAAAAACAAAGACAGGGATTTTACATTAATATGCACAAGAGCATAAAAATACATGCAAGTAAACACGGTGCTTTAACCTAATTATCACTAGTAGCAGTACTAACAGTAGCTGTGTGATGTTCACACTTCTGTTTTGTCCACTGAAAATGGACAAAAAAGCAGCAATTTGTGTGATATCGCTGTGGTTGCTACAGTGCATGAACTCCCCTCATTAACCTACTTTCATTGGTTCAATGTTCACTAATTAACAAGTGCCAGCATTACAGGAATAATGGGGTTGAGTTGAGTGTGGAGCAGCAGGAGAGGGATGGAGATGAACACAAAGTGCAGGTCAGAATGCATAAACACTCGACAACAATGAGGGAATAGCTGGCTTACATCTGAGGGAAGACAGCCAGATGAGAGACTGAATGAATTTATTGATAAAAGAAAGAAATTAATTCATGTAGGACAAACTGGTACAGGACTGGATGGGGGTTTCTCATAATAGGCCAAATATTGCATGACAACAAATAGGAAAACTAATAGGAAGTTCTGCCACCAAACCAAGCAGAGACAAAGAGGGATTCCCCATGGAGCATGTTTTCATCCTGACCATTTCATTTTGTGCTATAATGAGACTGTGAGCTATCCTAAACAGAAACTGCATCTAGCTCAACAATTCTCACCACAGCCAAAGGAAATCCAATTCACTGATGACAGGGGTCCAAAATGCCTGACAAATTCAGTTATTTAATTACCGTCAAAGGACTCACAAAACCCTCTTCGACTTGGGGCATTCAATAAATAGACAAATAAATGAGAGGGAAATGTCAGTTCCTGAAGTAAAATTAAATAAAACCAAAAATTAAAAAATAAAATAAAATGACAAAATATTCCAATCCATGTATCTTCTGGCTATTCTTTGTTTTCAAAGACAGGTATTTTTTGCATGCTTATTTGACTTAGTTTTAAAATAATAAAAAATAAACTTAAAATAGAAGATCTTTTGTTTTTGTTGTTTTTTTAATTGTCAAAAAGGGATAAGCAACATTTTTTTAAAGCTGGGTTAGGCAGTTTGTTTTTGGTATCACTGAGCTAAATTTTCACAATAACCTTTCAGCATTTTGTAATTCAGGTGGTTTGAAAGAACATTAGACTTCTGCATCTCTCTGTGGCTCTGTATTTAGACCGTGACTAGACTTTCTACCAATCACAGTAATTTCAGCTAACGCGTGTTCCTATTGGCTGCTCTACACTGTGCGTCTTCGACAGGTGACGTCGCTACGAGTTGATAGGCTGTTTAAACAAGTGACGAGCCTTAAGCTCTAAAACTGGCCTCTGGCGACTTGACAAGCTGAGTTGCGGGTGACACTGTCAGTCGACTTAAGTCAAGCTGAGACGGACCAGTTTACACAGCTGTAACTTTGCCTACAACTGCTTCATCGTTTGTGAATCTTTGGTGCACAGTGGAGTTACTGCAAAAGAGGGAACGACAATAATTGAGATGATACGCAAGCCGAAGCTAAAACAGGGAGGGGAGGGTGCAGCGGAGTTGCTGTTTAGGTCCCCCCTGAATATAACCATCAGAATTGGGAGTTATTTCACCCTACAGTTAAAAAAAAAACGAAAAAACAAGTCAGCTCAAACTGAATTACACCATTACAATTTTCTCAAAAAGCTGTTTTTAAAACAACTCCTAATTTCATATAGTCAGCTTCTTCCTAAACAGGATTCTATTGGAAATAAATGATTGCATCCACACGCAGACTGATGTGGACTCTAACACTGAAACTTGGTTAAAGCCAGCTCCCTGTGAATATGCCAGAAGTAAAAACTAATTTGCGTCCAGGAATAATGTGCAAGTTTAATCTAATCTAGTGTCACATGTTTATCGCTGCTTGCCTAAGGCATAAGTAATAGAAATAATGGCATAAATTAAGTAGGCTATTATTAAAGAGCTTAAATTACTGTAATAGATCTTTAATAGGCATCTGTTTTCAAAATGTCAGAAAAAGCCCAAAGACATATGATCTGTCCGTCAAGCATAAAGGTACATACAGTACCTTCAAATTATAGATAGAATTTTAAATCTAAATTTTTTTGTGTGTGTGTGTGTGTGTGTGTGTGTGTGTGCGTGCAGGAAGGTGCCTTGAAAACCCACACACAGACACACAGGAGCCACCAAGACAATCCTGGCATAACATCATAAGGGTTGGGACCTCCTGAACCCAGTTATTTAATTATTTTATTCGATGCATGTTTCTTTTGCTCCCATTGAGCTAGTTAACATAGATGTCAGTTAGACAAATAGAGAGTAATTATATTACCAGTAGATTAATAGTTACTTGTTGAGCAAACAATTTTTTTGTGTGCTTTTTTAATAATCTATTCTCAGTGCAACTATAAAAAGCACATTAAAGACTCATGTTCAACAAGCAGCAGTACAGATTTATGGTGTGCACAGGCAACATCTTCAACTTTCAATATCGCCACGCAACTTTTTTTTTTCATTATGCCTCCATATTACTCCTTCTCTTCCTCATTACCTCTATACATCCACCTCATATATCTTGTCTTCTTGCCAACTGGCCTTGTGAAAAAAACCTGACAAAACATGAAACCATGACTCTGTGGTGAGTTTGGACAGAGGGAGAATAAAACCTTTGTGCTTTTTCTATAAAATCTTTTTCTGTGTTTATAAACATGAAATTGGTTTATGGCCGCAGTCACGGTTCTTGTACTTGACGTGAAAAAAGCAGCGCATACGAGGGTTACATTATACAAATGATCAGGCAAATTCATACCATACTCATATGTAGACAGAACAAGGGCTGAAATAACGCAAAACTCTATAATTACATTAGAAATCACCCATAAAGTGCAAAAGATCAGTACTGAGGATCCGGTGCAACCTTTTGACCATTTAATGATAGCTGAACTGGAAGCACCTAACTAAAATGCAGTGCAGGGAAAACTACATTAACAAAGTTAGAGAAATAAAAAGAAGGTCAGTAACAATGTTGCACTGCTATGCTAACCTGGGCACACAATTAATCGTGCTAGCAAGTCCATAACCTGGTGCTTCTCTCTACCTGTTGCATCAGTCGTGAAAGTGTGAGGTAAGCTTCTCTGTGTTGGGGTACTGATCTTTACCTGGAGAGGTATTTGTGTCAGGTCATTAGTCAGGTCACTAGTAACAGGTCACTCTTTCTTCCTAATGAGCAGCTGTCTCCACAGGCAAGCTCAGTCTGCTTTTCACTGAAGCCACATGTGGCGGTCTAGTCGGCCAGCCCACATTTACATTTTTAAAGGTGGCAGGTGAAATGAAACTCAGCATATAAGTAAGGGCGTGCGATGTGATGATATTAGACCGTGAACAACTAGGTGTCCACAATCCACAACTACATAGATCTTAGATATAGATAGATATCAGACACAGATATCATTTGCACTGTGTGTCAGGGCACATTCTATCTGTTGCAGTTCTAGGCTCAGACACGCATCCATTTTTTTAACAGTCCAATCACACTCTTTGCTCCTCTGTTCCACTCCATGCCTCCCATAGATACACGCAGATAAACCAAACACAGCAAACATGTGGCGCCTTCTTCCTTCCCCTTTTCACACTGTAGTCTTGTAAAACAAATGAAGGCAACATGAATGAGTTTGAGTTAGCACGCTTATTAGCCAGTTCGGAGGAGGGGGGCCTTGCCATTTTCTGTCATTAGCCTAACTACAGCTGATATATTAATTTTTGCAGCACTATACCAGTTGTGAAGGTCCTACACACACTGGAAAACTTAACAACATAATTTCTGGTTAAATAAAATCATCTACTCGTCTGTTAAGTTGCACAGCTCAGCCACAGTTGGGATGTTAGTGTTAGCTAGTAGTGTCAGGAGGAAAGGAGGCTTGCCATTTCTTCTATAACCATCATTTCTGCACAGCAACAACTGTGGATGTCCTTGAAATGTTGGAAAACTTTATGACATTTTGTCTGTGTTCATAACACAATCCCGAGGTGTATAAAGTCCTGCTGTACAGCTCAGAGTATTTACACACACTACTGTTTTGACTGCCATGACTGATTCAACGTCGGGACGTTCGTTCAGTCAGGACACTGGGATGTCAGTGACATCCAGAGAAGGTCAACGCTGATTGGCTGTTACAACGCAGCGTCTCATGAATTCACCTGAAAAGTTCAATATTTTCAATTTTAATTTGTTTACTTTTGCAGAGCCTGCAGTAAGTTTACAAAACACATTTACTGTACATGTAATTTTTAGAATTTGATCATTCATAAACCAAAACAAAAATCATTTGAGAAACCAGGAACCAAACATAAGTCTACCATATGTTTACGTTCTACGTTTGTAAGCAAAACTGTGGGCCCTGCATTTGCCAGAACTTGTAAAAAAGTCTTAACCAATATGAAAAACTAAAGAACTAATAAAACCTAGATTGTGATCCTGCCATGAAACAAAATTGGTTCCTCAGTGGAAGGAATGAAAAGAAATTCAAATGGAAATCCAGCATTTTTAACAGCAGTGGTTCCTAAAAGGAGTTGAAGGGAATGATTTTCATCAGTGGGTGTGTAGCTTTAAGCCAATAGCAAAAGGAGATTAAGCCTCTATAAAAAAAAGCAGCCTGTTTACATCGCTGTCTCGTCTCCCTCTTCTGCTGTCTGTGTCATGAGCAGGAAGCGAGGCAGGGCTACGTAGAGGTGCTTTAGAACATATCTGCGCTAAAAGAATCAGAAAATAACATATTTTGACTCTGATTTACTGCTGTAACCCTGTAACGCTGCTCCCCCCCTTCATTCATTCACTCACTCGACTACTGCTGCTCTCAGTCTCAGTTTATGAGATAATATCTGAATATAATGCCTTTGAGCACAGTGTGCAACAACAAACTACTATTTTGAAACCCCAAGTCTGACATTATTGCACTGTCATCCTGTTTTTTGTTTTGTTTTGTTTTTTTTGAGCCAGAAGTGACCATATTTGGACAGGACATTGGAGCTGGGGAAAATATGTATTGCTATGCCTGTAAGTGATGCTTAGATCTAGAAGCTAGCTATTGATTAAAACAGCCACACCCTTAATTATGTCTTAATTAAAGCCTGAATATAATTTGAATGATAGACCAAATGTGTTTTGTGCAAGGATTTACTCACGTATGTTCCTGCTGTAAAATTTGACATTTTAATAGGGTGCTCTATGAGGACTGATTCACCTTTGGAGCCAACTCTTAAGTGGCCATCCACAAAACTGCAGTTTCACATTGGCTTCATTGCTCAGCCTCAAAGAGTTACCAGTCGGAGTTAAACCAGTTCAACACTAGTGTTGAATTTTTTAAATATACTGTTGTTTTAATTACTACTGTTGAATTATTTACACAAATATAACATTGTTTGTACCAGAATTGCATTATTTTACTCATCCAACATTTTAATGTGCCATGTTGGCCACACATCTCTTAAAATGAACAAAAACTGAAAAGAAATCAAGATGTATGTCAGCTTCTCAAAGATACTCCCCATATAATAATCACTTTTGTATATTATTTTTAGTGGTGTTTTGCTCTTATTCAGCAGCTTCCAATACAGAGGGAAGAAGGTAAAAAGTGAGATAGAAATAGCGTGTGATAGAGGTTACAAGCAGAAATCAATGTCATGGTTCGTTCTTTCCATTTAGTCTCTTAGAGTTGCATGATTTGCACCAGCCATGTGCACACTGTAAAACCTCTAACGTTGTGACTTTCTAGGAAAAGTAACAGAAAAACATGTCAAGGCAAATTAAGTTGTTCTTCCTGCTCCAAAAACCTTATGGCAGCCATTTTAATTCAGTTAACATAAAGGTAATACAGTATTTTGAGAGATTAGACTAAGAGGAAACCCGTTGTGCAGTATTATTCACTCTTTTAAATTTCTTACAATACAGGTACTTGCTTGGAAAAAAAAGCTTTTCTTGCACTAAATATAAAATTTTAAAGTAACTATTATCCAACAAAACTCAAGTTGATTTGTCTAATAACTTTAAAAGTTATTTATGGACTTTGGTTTTGGGAGGATTAAACACACACAATATATTTTGTTAATCTGATATTAAGAGAGGCTGGTGAATACTGTGAAAACCTAACAAAAAAGAAATGAAAAGAATTTAAATTAAATCATTAGAAAGCACTTCAGAGATGGTGTTTAAAGGTGCAAAATAATTAGAAATGAAAAAGCACTGAGATGTTGTAGCACTGAAGATGTAGGGCTCTATTTTTGTTAGTCTGGGCATAGGCAGGTCCAAATTCTGGACTCGGGAAGTGCAAGTACGTGCAGCAATCTTTTGGAAATTTGGTGAAAGTAAATGCAGGTGCATCTGCAGCGCAGCCTGCTGCAGTAATAAAATAGACCTGGACCTGCATTGAGGCCAGCTTTGCGCCCATATGAAAATAGAGCCCATAGTCTTGAAAGAATTAACAAAAAAGTAGAGATAACATCGAGCACAGGATTAGTGTCCAAACAGGGTGTGCCATGACCCACCCAGCCGGTCAGGGAACCGAACAATTCTGTAAAGAAATAAAAGTCTGTCCTGCCACCGCAGTCTTTATTATGATAAGCAGCTTGAAAACCATTGTCTCACATCACTTTCATATCAGGAAAAAGCAAAAAGAGTGTCTGATCTTATTTAGGGCTTTACTACCTTTCATGTTGGTGAAAGACATGCTTTAGTCGACTGAGGGTTGTTTGAGGTAAGAGACAGAGAAGAGACAGAAAAAAGTGTAAGATTGTCTATTTATAACAATATAAGTTTTTCGTAACGTTGTGCCCTATTTTCTTGATCATTCCTCAGAAAGAAAACCATTAAGACACTTTCACAATAGTAACATGAGGACACAGGAGTAACAGTTTTGTTTAAAAAAATACCAAACATGTAAGCTAGCTGCTAAGGCGGAACAACATGAGCCTAAGAGTGCTCAATTCAGAGTCTTATTTCTAAATGACGTTTACTCTTATGGATACCAGAATTCACCCACTTTTTTTATTGTAACGTGTTAAGATGGTAATGTTTGTTGAAAAATAGAGGAGGGCATTTTGATTTTATTTGTGCACTTGGGAGGGCAAAGTATTTTATTTTGAGATGGGGGTGAAGGCATATAAAGGTTTTTTGTGTGTTGGTGCTGGCAGATGTACTGCAGGCTACATGAGCACCTGAAGTTAGCCACAATATCCATGTGGATTTTGTTTACTTTGGTTCTGTTCTCATGGACAAAGTGAGCCTCAACAGGGACTCAGCGTGCTATGTACAGCTGAGTCTCAGGTCCACAATGCCCACAACGTTAGCCAACTCCAACTACAAGCTCCTACTCTTCCCTACATGTAGTATCACAAAAAAAAGTTGTATTCGATGACGAGTAGTTACGATAACAAGGACTTTTACGATACCAGTGATACCGATATGCCAAAAATGGCCCAACACTGGCCGATACCGATATTGATGCCGATATATCGCTCATTCCTACAAAACCTAACGTTTCGCTAACATTAACACTAATGTTATTACACTCCTTCGAGTCTGTCCCTCTCTCTAAATATCTCTCTCAATTTATCTCCCTCTAAAACTGTCCGTCTTTCTATCAGTCTATATCTCTTCTTATCTGTTTCTGTATCTGAATCTCTGAATCTGTTCCACTCTCTCAGATTTGAATTGATTAATTTTATCTCTGAAAAAGGTGTTTGTCAGGGAGATTTCATGGTATGATTGATTGAAAATTGGATGGTTTTGCTCTGCTTAATCTTTCTGCAGACTTTGCCATACTTTGCTAAATAGGTGCACATCTGTACAAGGGATATCATCCAAAAGGGTTAAATGCATTTTTCATTTCATCTTGACTTTAACATGACTGTGTATCTCAATGTGGAAAATGTGTTCCACATGTACCATCTGTGTACACATTCAAAATCAACTTGCACTGCAGTTTAGTCATATTGTCCACATAGGCCTCCTAGAAAACGCAATGTTAGCTGAAAACAAGTGAAAACTAATGGACATTGGTATAACTGCAGTGAAAGAAGAATATGTGGGCAACCAGCGGCCTCAGGGCAAAAGCTCTGAACATAAACGATAATTTAGAGCCACTTTGTTTACATCCAGCTATTGACCTTTGTTATATGACAATCCTTCCTCTCTGTTTCACACATTTCCTGCCATCACTGTCAGCTATATAAATAAACATAAAATGCTTCCCAAAATAAAAGTCCTTCAGGCATCAAATTGGCAATGGTGTCCCTCATACAGAAATATCTATATTAAGTACACTATCATTAGCTATGATTCACCACCCTATGCAACTGGTCATACCAAAGAATTTAGTGGCAGCAAACAATCTATTGATTAAGACTGAGTCATTTCGTCTTTGAAAAGGTGAACATAGTTGTGTTTTATCATAAATCAACTACGACAAAATAATAATATCTGTTTTTTTTTAAAATTTGTATTCATATATTTGATTTTTATCACAAGCCCTCTTGTAATCTTCCTTCTGCTATGAGGGTTGATATACTGAACTCTGCGTTTTTCAACTGCTGACTGAATTGCATTGGTACCACAAAGTACTAAATCATGTTAAATTAATTAATACCAAATTTTGGAGCCTGGAAGTGCATCTGAGTGAGAGATGATCTTAGTGAATCAAGAACAAGAAAAAGACAGTAGGCATTTTTGGACTGCAGGAACCATTTCATAGTTCTAGGAGCATAGTTTTAAGAACCCCCGTTTTATTGCATTCGCATCGCAGGAACCATGAATCATTATAGTTCTTATAACTACGTTTTGAGGAACTTTTTTTTGCTCCAACTCCAGAGTAGGAACTTTCTCCATACATTAGGAACTACAGTCAAGTAAGAGCACGTTGATTGGCTGACCTCAGGAGCCATAATCGGCAACTGCCGTCTTAAAAACCCGACAGCTGCATTCACAAGGCAACACAAACTACAAACCAGAGCTTGCAACAAGATTGCCGTTTTTTTGTCGTTCTATCTTCTCTGAGAATTAATGCCGTTCAGTACGAGATTTATGGTTCATTATCAACCACATAGTAGAGCGATGCAGTAACGTTAGTTTTCATTTGTTGTTGTTGCAAAGTTGCGTCGTAGGTCACATAGAAGTGACGTTAGTGTACCAACTGCCGGCCAGTTTACGTAGCTCACGTAGGAGGCTTCTATTTGCGCTGCAAATGCCAACAGATAAAAAGCCCTTAAAGGTGTTTAGTCCCCTAGGAACTCCTCAGCGGACAGTTCCTCTCAAAAAGTTCCTATAAATGTTTGGTCCGAAAATGCCTGGTGATACACATGTCCCCCTGTAGTCACAGTTTGGTTACCCTTTTCAAAACTAGATGTAGACATCACTTCCTGTAATATTTGTCATGTGAAATGCAAATCTGGTCAGGGAATTTCTATTATGTGTCCCACACCGTTTAAATTAAACTAGTCCCTCTTTCATATGACGATACTTGATGACTGCAATTCTCATAATTAAAAGTTAGATCTAGAGATTTAG